>BLSH010443659.1:573162-601833 GCA_018402905.1 Glandirana rugosa | reverse complement strand
GGAAGCCCAACACGTTGTGGGGTCGCTGGAAGGTCGTGGACCACTTGCTGTAGAAGGCCCTGAAAAACCTGGTCAAGGATCAGCAAATGGACCTGCTATAGGATTAGAAGAGCGGGAGAGACCTTCTTGTAGCATCCGTGCACTTCTCACACGAACGGGCAGAGGCCGATGTACCGGAAATGCGGTTCCGTCTTTTTACACGGAAGCTTACACGGTCATAGAGTAAGGACCCCAAGGTAGAAAGATGCCGTCCTTAATGGTACCTGGGAATCTTCCAGAGCCGGTAGGACCTCACCGGGTAGGGTCAACTATCCTTCCCTCAGGTCGCTAAACACCCCAAGCTGCAGAAAACCCCTTGATGAATTTCCGATAGAAATTCGCGAACCCCACAAATCGCTGGACTCCCTTCCTATCAACTGGGATGGGCCACTCCAGGATGGCCGAGACCTTCTAAGGGTCCATGGTAATTCCTGCCGTAGAAAGATGGAACCCCAGGAATGAGATACTGGCACATTCGAAGGCACATTTTTCTGCCTTGGCGTAAAGGCCATGTAGCCGGAGACGGGCAAGCACACTCTTCACGTGCCTACGATGTTCTTCCAGAGAGGGCGAGAAGATTAGGATATCGTCCAGGTAAACGACTAGGAACTGGTCCAAAAAGTCCCGGAAGATGTCGTTCACCAGGTGCTGGAAGGTCGCTGGGGTGTTGCACAACCCGAAGGGCATGACCAGATATTCATAATGTCCGAACCGCGTCCGGAAGGCGGTCTTCCACTCGTCCCCTTCGCAGATGCGGATGAGATTGTAAGCCCCGTGTAAATCCAGCTTGGTGAAGACAGTTGCGGTACCTAACCTCTGGAACAGCTCTGGAACCAGTGGTAACGGATACCGGTTTTTGATAGTGACCCGGTTGAGCTCACGATAGTCAATACAGGGCCGGAGGGAATGGTCCTTCTTCTCTACGAAGAAGATTCTGGCTCCGGCTGGTGACGTAGATGGCCGAATGAAGCCCTTCTTCAAATTTTCATCCAGATTGGTCTTTAGGGTGGCTAATTCCACTTCGGACAAGGGAAAGATTCGACCGAACTGAACCTCCGCTCCCGGTAGGAGGTCGATCGGGCAATCATAGGACCGATGTGGTGGGAGGACGTCAGCCCCCTTCTTACTGAAGACGTCTAGGTACTCATGGTATGGTGCAGGGACTACCGCACGGGATTCTGGATCGACGTCTAGATCCAGGCTGAGCAAGGCTGAGGGGTTCTCCGGCCGCTGAGGCAGGCAGTGCTGGGAGCAATAGGAGGAGGAGAATGCCACTTTGCCCGTTGTCCAGTCAACCTGGGGGTTGTGAGCCCGAAGCCAGGGGAGACCCATAATAATCGGGTACAGTGGAGAGGAAATGACATCCAGTAACAGAAACTCGGCATGTCCCCCACCGGTAGTGGTGTATACTGGGATGGTCTCCTGGGTGACCGTGCCTGACTTAATGTTTGACCCATCGGCTAGTCGGACGACCATGGGGTGTTTCTTAGGCCGAAGTGGGATCTGGTGATGCGCTGCGAAGGCCAGATCCACAAAGCAGCTACTTGCGCCCGAGTCCAGGATAGCCTGCACTGAGAGGGTCCCTCCGGGGAGCTGGAAGGAGACTGGAAGCACCAAGTGGGCCTTATCACTGGGCAGGTTCATTAGGCTCTCTGCGTGGTAGGTGGTGCCTTCATTGGCCTTGATGGGGCAATTCCTTAACAGATGCCCGGAGCCCCCACAGTAGAAGCACAGATTCAGGGCTATGCGTCTCCCGCCTTCGTCAGGAGTACGAGGCGGGTATGGAAGCCCGGTCTGCATGGGTTCCGGTGAGGAGGCAGCTGGGCTTAGAGCCGGTTGGCCGGAGAGTCCGGGTGATGTCCTGGTCGGGCGGCCCGGTCCGGCAGATCTCTCGGCCGCGCGTTTCCGCAAATTGCGATCAATCTGAATAGCCAGATTGAGCAGGGCATCGAGGGTGTGCGGGACCCCGATGCGAGCCAGCTCATCCTTGAGCGACTCCGAGAGACCCAGCCGGAATTGATAACAGAGGGCCGCATCGTTCCAGGCAGTGTCCGCACTCCACCGCCGGAACTCAGATACATATTCCTCCGCAGGGCGTTGGCCCTGCTGCAGGGCATGGAGGGCTGTCTCCGCTGTGGAAATCAGATGGGGATCTTCATACTGCTGGGCCATTGCCAGGAAGAACCGGTCCACACTAGCGTTCTCCGGGGCTTTCTGCTCCAGGAGGCGGTGAGCCCAGGCTTGTGGACCTTCCCGAAGGAGCGAGACCACAAATCCCACTTTAATGACTTCCTGTGAGAACGTCCGGGGTTGGAGCGCAAAGTACAGGTCACGGAATTTTCTGCGGTTTCCAGAAAAACGTTCAGGCATAGGCACCTTGGGCTCACTTGGCAAAGTGACCACTGTGCGAGTGTCCAGAGAGCCCAACCCGGTGGGTGCTGAGGTCCCCGAACTCTCTCTTCCAGAAAGGTGTAGTCATCCTGGAGGGTCTGGATGGCTCGAGTGAGTCCAACAAGGTGCACGCACAGCTCGTCCACGGGAGAGGTCCCCTGCGCAGACTCAGGCATGGCTGTTCGTTGCTGTCACGTACCTGGAGGATGAGTCTGACTTCTGCAGGGGTAACCTCTCTTGCGGCCCTGGTTTGAGAACCCCTAATAGAGCAAACAGGGGGTTCAGGAGCGCAGAGGGGCACGAGGGTTGGACAGGAACACTTGGTGGTGCGTGTAGGTCCACTGGGACTCGTGCAAGACAGAAGAGTGGTCGTACAGTCCGGGTCGGCAACAGGCAGGCTAGGAAGGACAAAAGGAGCAGGCAGGCGGATGGTCGGGTACAGGCAGAGTTCGATAACAGGCTGACAGCAGAAGTGCAGAAGGATCAGGCAATCGGATGGTCGTAGGCAAGCCAAGGGTCGGTTCAGGCGGAGTTCAGACAAGGTCGGGCAAGCCGGGTCACAGGAACAGGAGACAGGAACAGAAAACAGGCACAAGTTGCTCAGGAAGGACGGGCAAACGCTGTCGAATGAACAGCGCTTGCTACAGGAAGCAGGAAGTTCAAATAGAGCTGCTTCTCCATGAGTTAGAGGAGACAACAATCAAGTGCTATTAACCCTCAGCACAGTCTTCTAACAGGAACACACCAGACAGGTCAAGGATAAAGTTGTGGAGAAGTTTAAAGCAGGGTTAAGTTATAAAAAATATCCAAAGCTTTGAACATCTCAAGGAGCACTGTTCAATCCATCATACAAAAAAGGAAAGAGTGTGGCACAACTGCAAACCTACCAAGACATGGCCGTCCACCTAAACTGACAGTCCGGGCAAGGAGAGCATTAATCAGAGAAGCAGCCAAAGAGGCCCATTGTAACTCTGGAGGAACTGCAGAGATCCACAGCTCAGGTGGGAGAATCTGTCCACAGGACAACTATTAGTTGTGCACGCCACAAATCTGGCCTTTATGGAAGAGTGGCAAGAAGAAAGCCATTGTTGAAAGAAAGTCTTAAGAAGTCCTGTTTGCAGTTTGCGAAAAGCCATGTGGGGGACACAGCAAGCATGTGGAAGAAGGTGAATATATATGAATGGGTGGCGGAACTTTGAATAAAGAAATGACCTAACCATTTACTTTCATCCCTGTTGGGGTATATAGAGAGAGTCAAGGGCGGGACTTTAAATGAAGTGCACGATGGGAAAAAGACAAATTTGAAAAAAGTTCATTTATTTTCAATGATTCATAATCCATAAATTCATAAAAAGTTCATAATAGAAAAAATACCTGCATATTATCGATCATTCTGAACCCTCACATTGAAGAAGGGCTGAATGATTTAATAAGTTGAATACAATTATACAAAAGAAATTTGCATTAGCAGTCCATACAGTAAATAAATACGTAAGGTAATAGCATAATTCACAGTAGGTTGGTAAAAAGGAGACATAAACAAAAACACGACATATGTTGGCTCGACACGTTTCGTGACTTTAGGTCACTCGTCAGGAGCAAGCGTGTTGTGCGTCTGCAAAAAATATAGAAATGCTAGATAGATCTACAAGGTTGTAATACAAAAAACTGTTCACAGGGGAACAACAGAGTGTGCCCCATATATAACTTACAGGATTCCACGCTAAGACAGTCGCGGCACTGGGAGCCAGATCCACCCCGGGTAGGGACCGCTTGGCCCGGGAGCTGAGATGGGACGCCTCACACCAGACCACAGGACAGGGCCAAACAAACCCCGGGCGAGCAGGCATCGGTGGGAGGGAGTGAACACACGGTGTTCAGGGGGACCAAATGGGGCTGAGGAAAAAGGCAAAATGTGACTGACCGGTCCCAAAAAAGGGGCATATCAAATAAGTAGTGGGGGGTGGGGAGAGTGATGGATGAGTGAAATGGACCATGGTGGGTGAGGGAGACTAGAGCGAGCAGGGAAAGGGGGTGCCCAAGGTGTGGGAAAGGAGGGAAGAGTACAGGCATCCAAGTGGGGATAAAGGTTGGATACCTACCAAAACATGAGCAGCCCGGTGAACGTGTCTGGTGAAGTCGGAGTCAACTGATGCCTGGCCGCCACGGGGAGCGCCCTTAAGTGCACTGCCGCGGCAGGCCCCATCAACGTCACATATGCGAGCTAATATGGGACGGGCAGCGCCAACACCAGAGCAGATCCGCCTGGCCGCCGGCGCCAAACCCGCCCCCATGCGCTTGTAGTTGGAACACAGTGTCAGCCTCGCAGCGCTGCAAAAAGTGACGCTGCAAGCCGGCAGAAAACGGCGTGACGTCGGCGAGCAGTGTACTAACCACCCACCCCTCGACAAGGGAAGGGAAAAGGGGAGGGGAGGACAGTGGGCGTCGCAGCTCCCGGATTGACAGGGACCACGCCAGTGGACCCAGACCCCAGCGTCAAGGCGGCCACCAAGCATGGAATCCGAGCAAGTTACACTGGTATTGTCATGTGGAAGAAGGTGCTCTGGTCAGATGAGACCAGAACTGGCCTAAAAGCAAAACGCTATGTGTTGCGGAAAACTAGCACTGCACATCACCCTGAACACACAATACCCATCGTGAAACATGGTGGTGGCATCATTATGTTGTGGGGATGCTTTTCTACAGCAGGGACAGGGAAGCTGATCAGAGTTGATGGGAAGATGGATGGAGCCAAATACAGGGCACTCTTAGAAGAAAACCTGTTAGAGTCTGCAAAAGACTTGAGACTGGGGCGGAGGTTCACCTTCCAGCAGGTCAGCGAACCAAAGCATACAGCCAGAGCTACAATGGATTGGTTTAGAGCAAAGCATATTCATATGTTAGAATGGCCCAGTCACAGCCCAGACCTAAATCCCACTGAGAATCTGTGGCAAGACTTGAAAATTGATGTTCACAGACGCTCTCCATCCAATGTGCCAGAGCTTAGGGTATTCTGCAAAGAAGAATGGGCAAAAATGTCCTCTCTAGATGTGCAAAGCTGGTAGAGACATCCCCAAAAAGACTTGCAGCTGTAATTGCAGGGAAAGGTGGTTCTACAAAGTATTGACTCCAGGGGGCGCTATACAAATGTCCCCCTCACATATTTAGTTGTATCATTTATCATTTTCCTTCCACTTCACAATTATGTGCCACTTTGGGTCACATAAAATCCCAATAAAATACATTTGCGTTTTTGGTTGTAACATAACAAAATGTGGGGAATTTCAAGGTGTATGAATACTTTTTCGAGGCACTGTAAGTTCCCACATCTCTCCTCACCTCTCCATTGACCTCCAATTATCAGAACATTTCTCCACTGACCTCCAATTATCAGCACACCTCTCCACTGACCAGGGCCGTCTTACTGAGCGGGCACACCTGGGCACTGCCCAGGGGCCCCAAGTGCTCATGGGGCCCCATCTAGGGTGCCCACATGTTCCGCAATTGCAATGTCCGCGGCGTGTGCGGGTTGTCATGGTTCCCACACACCACGGGCTACACTTATATGGCAGCCGGCTTCTCTCCCCTCAGACACACACACACACATACAGAGCAGAGTGCATTGGACCCGCTCCTCCTCCTCCTGCTGTGATGTTCTCCTGTACAGAGGAGGGGGGGAGGAGGCTCACCATGCTGGCTGAACAACATCCTCTATATCAGGATAGAAGATCGGACATGTTAAAATGCAGGTAACCTTTACACTCCTGGCACGTCACTGCATGGATCAATTTCAACTTCAACTGCAATTTAACAGCCTTTCATGCCCCCGATCTCCAGCAATAAAAATTGTATTTAATTACTCATAGAGAGCATCCTGGCAGTGTTGCCACAGCTAGAGAAGAGAGCTAGCTCTTGGGGTTTTGGAAAAAGCATCTGAACTTCCCTCCAAATGTACAATGTAGTGCCTGGGGCCACATTGCCACTTTTTGTTTGGCCCATTGATTCCCTGCAGACACTTATCTGTAATTTGTCATGTACTATGTCTCCAGTCTATGATTGATTGCTGAAGCATGCCCCCAGTCTCCAACAACCCCTGTATCATGTCTGCAATGCTCTGACCATCTCCTGTATTATGTCTGCAGTCTCTGACCATCTACTGTATCATGTCCTCAGTCTCTGACCATCTCTTGTATCATGTCTGCAGTCTCTGACAGTCTATTGTATCATGTCTGCAGTCTCTGACTATCTCTTGCATCATGTCCGCAGTCTCTGCCATTTTCCTGTACCATGCCCGCAGACTCTGACCATCTCTTGTCTTGTATCATGTATGCAGTCTCTGGGGGGGGGGTCTGGAGAAGAGTCAAGAGTGGGAGTGCTGCCAGGATGGGGGTCATGGAAGAAGTCAGACATGTGTAGTGTGGTGTGTAGAGACTATAGGATAAAATCAGAGCCACCAAGCTGGTTCCATCTCACTGAGCCTCTGTTTCTGTCCCAAAGTCTGAAATGCCAGTTTGACACTCGCACAATTTCAAACTCACCCTCATTGTGAACGTGGGCTTATTCTGCGGAGTAGGTGCAAAAATTGGGGCAGGCTTGTAGGGGCCCCAGTGCATTACTTTGCCCAGGGGCCCATAATCCTATTAAGATGGCCCTGGCAAGTGGCACTGGCACAGCACAGCTGAAGATCATCTCTGTGGAAGGCAGGGCATGGAAGATCAATGCTGCTTTTAGCTCGGTGATAGAGTCTGACTGGTTGTGAGTATTATTGTATTGGCCCGGCCCTCTAGAGACACATGCTCAGGGAACAGGGATCTATGAGCCAGGGACCATTTTCTGACCATCTATTGTGCCATACCCACAGTCGCTAACTGTCTCTTGTGTCATGTCCGCAGTCTCTATCTCTTGTGCCATGCCCGCAGTCTCTAACCATCTCTTGTGCCATGCCCGCAGTCTCTAACCGTCTCTTGTGCCATGCCCGCAGTCTCTAACCATCTCTTGTGCTATGCCCACAGTCTCTAACCATCTCTTGTGCCATGTCCACAGTCTCTAACCGTCTCTTGTGGCATATCCGCAGTCTCTAACCGTCTCTTGTGCCATGTCCGCAGTCTCTAACCATCTCTTGTGCCATGCACGCAGTCTCTAACCGTCTCTTGTGCCATGCACGCAGTCTCTAACCGTCTCTTGTGCCATGCACGCAGTCTCTAACCGTCTCTTGTGCCATGCACGCAGTCTCTAACCGTCTCTTGTGCCATGCTCGCAATCTCTAACCGTCTCTTGTGCCATGTTCACAGTCTCTAACTGTTTCTTGTGCCATGTCTGCAGTCTGTGCCCAATGAGCAATGACTGTAGCCAATAAGCCGTTGAGTATTCAGGGAGAAAGCTGCTATAGAATTATTAATAATAATTATTGTGTGTTGATGCAGTTTATTATCATTGAACTGAAAGAACCTCCAATTGCAAATACCTTGAGAGTATGTATGTTTATTGGTGACTTTCTATTGTCACTGCGTTTCTCCAGAGCTTTTAGTATGACCAATAGGGCTCCCAGACTTGGGTGCAGTTGTAATTCTATGACAGGTACTGTGCAAAAAAGTAGCAAAAGTGTGCCCCAGCCAGAATGGGCAATGTTTGGAATATTAAAAGCAATGCTAAAGAAGTGTCTTAGTAGTCAGTGCGTGCAGGAGAGGAGAGCGGAAGGTATGAAAGAGAATAGTATTTGCAACATAGAAATGCAAAGGTATTGCAAAGGGTAGGACAGGGGGCTTTATGTGCAGGAGAGGCGTACGTAGCGTAGGAGAGAGGGCAGTATATGTAGAAGAAGAAGACAATATAAGCAGGACATATGAGAGAAAACAGTATGTGCAGTAGCAGTGTGCAGATGAAATGTGAATGGGCTGTATATGCAGGAGGTGAGTGCAGAGCAGGGCCAGTGCTAGCAAAAGGCTGCTTAGGCAGCCACCTTAGAACGCGGGGGGAGGGGGCCGTAAAATGCACCTTCGCCTAAGTAGACAAAATTCTTTGCACCGGCCCTGAACACGTGAAAACTGTAATTGGCTGTCACAGTGGTCACATGATCAGACAATGGTCCTGTTGGCTACCAATCATTAGCAGGGACTAAGCGCTGTCTCAGTGCTGGGAGCATACAGTGAGCACGCTCTTAGCAAGAAAACATTGGACACCCAGTGAACACGTGTGGTGTGGATATTAAAGCCCACCCTTATGTCGCCACACATATGTGTTACATGGGCGGCAACAGGTTAAGGGGGAGTGTTTGGGGGGGGTTATCGTGCACCCCCCCAATCACAAGTGTACATGAGCCCAGGATAATGGGTGGTTATGAGAGAGAGAGAGGGGAGCTCTGGGGCTTTCTCCCCCCACCCTCTGTGCACTTACAGTTCAGTGTATTCGGCACCTGCCCGGAACTGAAAGCAACGTAGTCTTCTTCCCCTCTCCCAGTCATGTGATATTTTATGTACCAAGGGAAGGTAGTAGAGGGCCATTCTGCCATCACTCTATGGCAGGTGCCCATGCTGACAAGAAGTGTCTAGTGTTCTCAGCATGAGTGCTGCCCTACCTATTCTGCTGGCACGTTACACTGCTACTGCAGGGAGAACCACCACCTTACACTGCTACTGGTGGGAGGACCACAACCTTACACTGCTACTGCAGGGAGGACTGCCACCTTACACTGCTACTGCAGGGAGAACGCCATCTTACACTGCTACTACAGGGAGGACAGAGCAGATTACTCTCTGCAGTGATTGCAGCAGATGCACTGTGCTCCTTTTTGAATGACAGGCGTGGTGACAGTGTCACGCCTGTCATTCAAGCAACTAGAGCATGGGTAGGCCAGGGCTTGACAAATTTACCATGCATCTAGGAGCCAGCTAAAAAAGTTAGGAGCTAGTTCTCTTTTGCCTACTGATTACTATCACACCCTTCCTGCCCAGGCCAGCTTTCAGCGCTGTCACACTTTGAATGACAATTGCACGGTCATGCAACACTGTACTCATATGACATTTTTATAATTTTTTTGCTAAATACATGAAAAAAAAGACTGAAAATTTTGAAAAAAAAAACCCTCTCTTTATTTCTGTTATAAAACTTTGCAAATAAGTAATTTTTCTTCTACACTAATAGGTGATAATAATGGTGCACTGATGAAGCTGCACTGGTGGGACACTGGTAAGGCTGCACTGGTGGGGCACTGGCAGTGCTGCACTGGTAACGCTGCACTGGTGGGGTACTGGTAATGCTGCACTGGTGGGGCACCGGTAATGCTGCACTAGTGGGGCACTGGTAAGGCCATACTTGTGGGACACTGGTAATTCTGCCCTCACGGGACCCCGGTAATGCTGCACTCGCGGGGCACCGGTAATGCTGCACTGGCGGGGCACCAGTAATGCTGCACTGGCGGGGCACTGGTAAGGCTGCACTAGTGGGACACTGGTAAGGATGCACTGGCGGGGCACTGGTAAGGCTGCACTGGTGGGGCACTTGTAATGCTGCACTGGTGGGACACTGGTAAGGCACCGATGTGTGATATGCAGACCTGACTTGGAGCCTGCCCAGGGGGGAACCAGAGCGCCCGGGGGATGCTCTATGAGGTGGTAACCGGCTCACTGCTGAGCCCAGTCAGAGCTGCCATTTCCTGCTGCAGGGAGTCCCAGTGGGAGGGAGGAGAAAGCCGCACAGGGGGCACGTCAGCTCCGATCCTCCCCCGGCCTGCCCGTCAACTCCGATCCTCCCCGACCTACTACATTACAGACCTGCACTGGTAATGCTGCACTGGTGGGACACTGGTAATGCTGCACTGGTGGGACACTGGTAAGATTGCACTGGTGGGACAATGGTAAGACTGCACTGGTGGGACAATGGTAAGACTGCACTGGTGGGACAATGGTAAGACTGCACTGGTGGGACGCTGGTAAGACTGCACTGGTGGGACACTGGTAAGACTGCACTGGTTAGGCACCAAGTGTGATGTGCAGACCTGACGTCTAGGGGGGAACCGGAGAGCCCGGGCGATCCTCTGCGAGGTGGTAACCAGCTCACTGTTGAGCCCAGTCAGAGCCGCCGGTTCCTGCTGCAGGGAGTCTCCCCGGACAGCATGATAGATGTGCACCCAGTGGGAGGGAGGAGAAAGCTGCACAGGGGACACTTCCTGCCAGCAGCTTCGCTCCGCCCGTCAGCTCTGATCTTTCCCCGATCCGCCTGTCAGCTTCGATCCTCCCCCGTCCTACTACATTACAGACCCGACCTGGCACCTGGGATTTGTCGAGCCCTGAGGTAGGCAACCTTAAAGAGGTGGAGATGTACCTCAACAACATTGGAGATGTCAAAGATCACCAGGCACAGTGCCTCCTCCTCAAACCTGATTTAAACCTCTAATTGCCGTACTACCGTGTCGCAATCACATGCATTGCACGGCAATCATGGGTTTAAATCAGCTTCATACTGATCTGAAGATCTCTGCTTTCCTTCTGTTGGCAGAACAGATGTAGCCGGGATAAGAGCACTACAGAGGAGGCATTAGCTTATGCAGCTCTTGCTCCCTACTACAGCTCCAACTTTACAAGTAGACCCTCTGCATTACACTCTGATGCTCTAGGGTGGCGGGTCAGCAAGCCCAGACTGCGATCTACTGGTTGCTGACCCCCAAACTAGACAGTGGAGCTCTCGGTGCTCCCTTTCCATATAGCGCCAGTGCTCCCAAGGGCACCTAACCCTTCTGCCCACTCCTTTAGCGCAGGCCATTAATTCAGTTCTAAAGCCTTGCCCACCCATCAGAGGTAGGGCACTGTGACACTAAGCTGAAAACTGAATGGTGTCATTCAAAGTTGTACTACTTTGGAGTCATACAATTGTGGTGTCATGTGACAACTTGGCAACTATAGCTGGTGGGTGGAGGATGTATAAAGGCCTTGCAAGAAAAATGCAAGGTCTACATGATCACATTTTTTTTCTTACACCACCAGGGCCCTCCTAATCTTTCTGTATTGAACTGTATTGTAATTGTACTGTCTATCTTTAAATTGTAAAGCGCTGCACAAACTCTTGGCTCTATATAAATCCTGTATAATAATAATCTTTAATGCTATTGGCATAATAATGATTCCAAAGAAAAAGCATGAACTGGAAGCAGCCTAATGTTCCAACATCTTTCTGTCATGTTCACCTCTTTGCAAAGAAAGTGTTAGGACTAAATCGGAGCATCTCAGAAGATTCTTTAAAGTGGTTGTCAACTCGTGACAACCACTTTAACCTACAGGTAAGCCTATAATAAGGTTTACCTGTAGGTGCCCTGCATATCTCCCAAACCTGCGCGGTTCAGGAGATATGCAGTGTACTAGATGTGCCGACATCATTTCGGCACATGCGCAGTGAAGAAACGGCCTTCACTGAGATCGTGCCATGACTGGCGGCTCCCACACGCATGTGCGGGAGTGATGTCACGCGGCTCCGGCCAGTCACAGGGCCAGAGTCGCGGCCCCGGAAGGAAGAGGGGCTGAAGATGGACGCTGCCTGCACAGGGGACATCGCTGGATGTCGCAGGCTTCGTTTGCAGGTAACACATAATGGGCTACTATGCGATGCATAGTAGCCCATTGTGTTTCACTTTGCAGGGGAATATAGAGGAAGTAAACCCCATCAAGGGTAGCATTACACCAGAGTGAAAAGGTGAGTAAAGAACCAATGTCACACTGAAGCACCCAACGCTCACATTTATAAACACAATACTGGTCTTATGACAAACTCATGTAGCCAGGCTGACATAAAGAGGGTAAAGTTTTATTGACAGTCATGTGGTAAGGATGATGTAAACCTTTGATTGTGAACTGCTTATTCATGGTTACATAGCTGGTAAGGTTGAATAACGACACCAGTCCATCCAGTTCAACCTGAGTATTCCTGATATCTATGTCAACTGTCTCTTACAAACCTGAATTTATTACACAAATGGGTAGCGTGTGCTCCATAACAAAGTAGGTTCTGACTTTGATAGAAACACATTTCTGAAACAAAAGCTCTGTGTTGCTTATTACAACCAAACATGTTTTCTTTTTATTCTCTCAGCACAGAATAGGAAACCTAAAGCAAGAACCTGATAACACTGACAGCTCTTGTTGCAAGACACTTAAAGCTGAATTCCAAAAACTAAAATGTTTCACCCTCACTGCAGGGGTTAGATGTTTGTTTGCGCCCAGGGGACCATCAAAAGCAGTTTTGATTAACCGATTCTCCGCTACTGCAGGCTTCTTCACACTGCTAGGTTCCTGCAGCATATTCTCCCCTGCACTCCAATGGTCTAAAGTCCTCTGACGTCATCTAGACTGATGTAAACCCATAGCCCTGCATTGGACATGAGGACAACGAGGGACAGCCCACTGCTGCAGTGAAGGGGAGCACTGTTTGTCAGGGGAGAATCAGGTCAGTAGAAGTACTTTTCATGTCCCCTAGACTAAACAAGCAGGTAACCCTAGCAGTGTGGGCACAGACCCACTGCAAGGACAGACTTTTTAATTTTGTGAAGTTCAGCTTTAAGTGGCATCTGTCCTGCAAAACTGTATGTATATTCATCCCGTGGAAACACCAGCAAAACTGAATGTTACAAAGCTGTTTTCTCTAAAATCCGGTCAGATGTTGCTTATTCAGAATAGTGTGAATCAAGAAATATAGCATTCTGGCCACTAGATAGTGCTAATGATTATAGGTAATACATACTTTACTCTTACGTTCACTGACAGACGCAGCTCTTCATTAGACAAGTGGGGGTTATGCTCATATCACTAGGAGTAGACTAGGCAAAATAAAACAAAAGCATAGGTTGGCCCCTCCCAGGGGGCCGTCCTCACCTTAGCATATAACCCCCTGCTAGACAATAGCATATCAGTTTTTATTGCCTAGTGCAAGGAGTAGACCTGGTTCCCTATGGGATCTGCGGTCTTCTGAGGTTCTTTTCTGATGAAGACTGCTATCAAGGAGCAGGCTGGTGGTATAGAGGATATCGTGAGTCGGATCGGTGAGTGGACCCCTCTTCCGTCCTAGGGGCGCGGAGAGGGGCACCTGGGCAGCTTCTGAGGTAGCCGACCGTTGGGGGCTTGGTAGTGGGGACACACTGGGGTTGTTCAGCTGCTATGGATCTCCCGTCCCCCCCCCCCCGCGCGGTAACGCACCCCGCACTGACCGTTTTGAGCATTATATTCGACGGTTCGCCGCCTTGCATGGTGGATCACCGTTCGTTTGCCGCTACCGTGCCATTTTGCCATAGCTCGGCATGTTTGTGATGGCAGCGGCCATTTTCCTGTAGCCCATGCGGTTTCAGCCTGTCCTCTGGCGGCCCCCAGTGGCTTTTCTCTGTATTTTGGGGGAAATGTTAAAAACGGCAGAAGCACTTCCGTTTTGGCTTGGACAGCGTGGCTGACAGACGTGGCGGTGCAGGCTCTTGAAGTGGAGTGTGTTTTTTTTTTTCAATGCTCATTCCCGTCACAGCGCTGAGGCATCAAAAAAAACAGCAAGTATAGCTGGCTCTCCCTGGGTACTGGTAGCGGTGGGTGCAATCCTTCCGGGTCTCCCTGGCTGATTGGTGGGGTAGAGGTGGTGGTCACACAGTGGGGGTGCCAGAAGTCTGGGATGTCAGAGGCCGGCAATGCTATTGCAGGGGTACCTGTAGAGCAACAAACCACCCCGGGGTCCCTGGTGTCCTTGGATCAGCTGAGGGCAGTATTTGGGGAGTTTTTCCCCGGGCGGGTTCGGGGCCCCAAAAAACGCCCGCCCCCCGTCATTCTTCGGGTGAGGATTCGGAACCAGAGAGCGCCTCGGTGGTCACGGGAACCCCCGTGGAGCTAAAAGAGGGTGAACTGATACCCTCAGACGGGGGAGATGATCAGGGGGCTTCGTGTACTCGCGACAAAGTGGTAGTGGCTGCTCTGATCACTGATATTCGTGAGTCCATGCGACTTGACCAAACAGGGGAGTCGCATGAGTCCGCATATATTTGTGGGTTGCTTAAGCCCCCTAGGTCCCCCAGGGCCTACCTTTATGATCAGGTTTTTGAACAGGCGGTGTTCAAGGAATGGCTGCGGCCACAAAATTCCTTTGCTTTACCCAAGAATTTTGCCGTTCGCTACCGCTTTGAGGATAGTTTTACTAAGGGATGGGCTTCCCCAGCAGTGGACCCAACGGTGGCCCGTCTGAATAAAGCAACGACCATTCCCTTGGAGGGGTCTCTGTCATTTAAAGAGGCGGCCGATCGCCGCACGGAGGCAGTGTCTAAATCACTGTTTTTGTTGGCTGGGTCAGCCATGCGGCCAGCTCTGGCGGCGCAATCTCTTTTTGAGTGCGCTACCACATTACACTCCGGGTTGACTTGTGAGTGTGCGCAGGCTGAGGTGCAACGAGCACAACACTTGGGAGAGGGTCTCCGCTATCTATACGATACTGCATTAGACCGGCTTCCCATACTGTCAAAAATGTCTGTTTTTGCAATTGTTATCAGGCGGGTGCTGTGGCTCCGCTCTTGGTCAGGCGACCAGGCTTCGAAGAAAGCTCTTATGGATCTTCCCTTTCAGGGAGGGCGTCTGTTCGGCCCACAGTTGGATGAAATCATTAAGGATTTCACGGGAGGGAAGAGTACCTTCCTTCCAGAGCCAAAACGGCGGGATTTTCGCCGCAGGCAGGGCCCTGTCTCTTCAGGCCAGAAGAAGTTTTTTCGTGCGCCCGGCTCAGCGGGTAAGGGCTTCAAGTCCGGTAAGGCTTCCGATGGGCCCAGTAAAAGGCCCTGGCAATGCAAGTCTGAAAAAACGAAGGATAAGTCAGCCTCTGCATGACGGGTTGCCCCCGCCCGACTAGAGGGTGGGGGGCCGGTTACTGGGGCTCGCAGACAGATGGACTGCCCGCATCACCGATCGGTGGGTGCTGGAGGTGGTTTCCTCCAGGTACAGGATAGAGTTCATCTCTCTACCCCCAGAAAGGTTCTTCCCTTCGAAATTAAGACTCCCTCAGGGGCGTCGGGAGGCGCTTGCCGAACAGGGGGTGATTGTACCGGTACCCACGGTGGAAAGATTTCACGGGTTTTACTCAAACCTCTTTTGTGGTGCCCAAAAAGGGCGGTGTCAGGCCAGTTCTGGACCTGAAGGCACTAAACTGCTTTGTAAAGACAAAAAGATTCAGGATGGAGTCCATCCGCTCGGTTGTGGCCGCCCTGCACCAAGGGGAATTCATGGCGTCCCTGGATATCAAGGACGCGTATCTCCGCGTTCCAGTTTGTCACAGGCACAAGCGTTTCCTGCGTTTCGCAGTGGGGGATCTGCATTACCAGTTTGTGGCTCTCCCCTTCGGTCTGGCTTCGGCTCCCCGGGTGTTCACCAAGGTGGTGACCCCGATACTGGCGCTGTTGAGACAGAGAGGTATCGCGGTGGTAGCATACCTCGACTATTTACTCCTGAGAGCACAGTCGGCCGCGGCTCTGGAGGAGAACGTGATAATCACGGTGTCCACGTTAAAAGATTTTGGTTGGCTGATCAACCTACAGAAGTCATCGTTGACTCCATCCTGCCTGGGTCTGATTCTGGACAAGGTGCAGGCAAGGGTGTTTTTACCGCCGAACAAGCTCCTGACACTACAGGCAGCAGTGCGAACCCTGTTATCATGCCAGTGGTCCTCCTTACGGTTCTGTATGCGAGTGTTGGGGCTCATGGTGTTGGCTTTCGAAGCGATACCTTACGCCCAGAGTCACACTCGGCTCCTGCAGAAGGCGATTTTGTCAGAATGGGACAAATCTCCCCTATCCCTAGACAGACTGATCAGGTTGGATCATCAGTCCCGGGGATCCTTGGGTGGTGGATTCAGGCTCCAGCCCTAAGATTAGGAAAATGTTTCCTCCCCCTCAATTGGTCGATAGTAACAACGGATGCCAGCCTATCGGGCTGGGGAGGGGTCCTGGGTCAGTTTTCTGCCCAGGTCCGTTGGTCAGCTCAGGAAGTTAGTCTTCCGATAAATGTACTGGAGCTAAGAGCGATCAGACTTTGTCTATCCCGTTGGTCGACAAGGCTGCGAGGCCTCCCTGTCCGGGTTCAGTCGGACAATGCCACGGCTGTTGCATATGCGAACCATCAGGGCGAAACAGGAAGCTCGGCAGCAGCCGCAAAGGCGGCTCTGATTCTTCGGTGGGCAGAGATTCACGTGCCAGCTCTCTCCGCAATCTACATTCCAGGCGTGGAAAACTGGCAGGCGGACTTTCTCAGCCGCCAGGCTCTGGATCAGGGGGAATGGTCCCTACATCCAGAAGTGTTCCGCCAGATTTGCCTCAAGTGGGGCACGCCAGAGGTGGACCTCATGGCCTCCAGATTCAATCACAAGGTACGGACCTTTGTGTACAGATCAAGAGATCCATTGGTGGTTGCCACGGACGCACTGGTAGCAACCTGGGGTCGGTAACGGCTACTGTACGTCTTTCCTCCTCTGAAGCTTCTGCCGCCAGTTCTGCGCAGGATAGAAGCAGAGGGAATCCCGACAATCCTGGTAGCTCCTGATTGGCCTCAGCGTCCTTGGTACGCCGATGTGGTACAGATGGTGGCAGATGTCCCGTGGCGTCTTCCACTTTGCGAAGACCTACTGTCTCAGGGGCCCATCTTGCACCATGCTTTACCCTCGCTGGCTTTGACGGCTTGGCTATTGAGTCCCAGGTGTTGAGGGATAGGGGTGTCTCTGACTCCGTGATCCCTACTATGATTGAAGCGCGCAAGTGTACTTCACGTAAGATTTATCATAGGGCCTGGAAGGCCTATATTGCCTGGTGTGAGGCGGGTGGTTGGAATCCCCGCTCTTATGCAGTGTCCAGGGTGCTGACTTTTTTGCAGCAGGGACTGGAGAAGAACCTGGCGTTAAGTACGCTTAAGGGTCAGATTTCGGCTCTGACGGTTCTTTTTCAATGACCCTTGGCGTCACATTCGTTGATTCGTACAGGGTGTACGTCCTGTGGCTCCTCGGATACGGTCGCCTTTGGCGCCATGGGATTTGAATCTGGTGCTTTCTGTGCTTCAGAAGCCACCATATGAGAAGATTAGGGACATTCCCTTAAAGTTGTTGTCGCAGAAAGTGGCTTTCTTGGTGGCTGTTACGTCCGCTAGGCGGGTGTCTGAGTTGGCAGCGTTATCCTGCAAATCACCTTACTTGGTCCTTCATAAGGATAAGGCGGTTTTGTGACCTTCCCCTTCTTTCCTTCCGAAGGTGGTTTCTTCTTTTCATTTGTATGGGGATATTGTTCTTCCCTCATTGTGCCCGCACCCGTCGCATCCCAAAGAATTTGAACTGCATTCTTTGGATGTGGTGAGGGCTTTGCGGGTGTATTTGTTTTCTACAGCTTCCTTTCGGAAGTCTGATTATTTGTGCTGATGGAAGGTTCGCGCAAAGGCATGGCGGCCTTGTCAGCTACCATTTCTCTTTGGATCAGGAAGACCGGGACTCATGCATATGAGGTTCAGGAGAAGGTTCCCCCTTTCCCAGTCACAGCTCATTCCACCAGGGCAGTTAGTACTTCCTGGGCTTATAGACACCAGGCTTTGGTGTCGCAGGTGTGCAAAGCGGCTACTTGGGCTTAAGTGCACACGTTTACTAAGTTTTACAAAGTTGATGTTTCAGCATCTGCGGATGCTGCTTTTGGCCGCAAAGTTTTGCAAGTGGCCAGTCTGACAAGTCTGACAAAAGCTGGCCATTTGGCCGGCTTCTGGCGGACGAGCATGCCAGATAACCAGGAGCCGACCGACTCTCAATCAGCGCTCTCAGCCAATGGCTGAAAGCGCTGACCGGAGTGTTCTGGCGGGGAAGCCATGCCCCTGTCAGAACACAAAAGAGCAGCAGGGGAGATCGCTGTACGAACGTTGGATCGTTATTACAGCGGCTCCGAACTGAGCTGACTTTTTTTTAGTGGAAAAAAACTAGTGGTGTGTACCAGGCTTAATTTAAGTACATGCGCTTTTGTTACTGTCACTTCCTGTCCTTGTGACACCTCTTTCGCCAAGACAGGAAGTTAGGGTAAATCTCACCAATGGGGACAGAAGTAGAAACAGAAATTTTCACTCTGTCCCTCTCTGTACAAAACAGGAAAAAAAAAAAGATCTACTAAGTAAAATATTCAAACTGAACATTCCTTTTTTGCCAAACAATAGAACAATCTAACGGTTAGCTACACTAAGGCTACTTTCACACCGTGGCGGTAGCGTTAAAGCGGCGCTTTACCGCTATTATAGCGGCGCTATGCAGGTGGGAGCAGGGTGCTTTTAACCCCCAAGAGGGGGTTAACAAGGAGTTAAAAGCGCCACTGCACTGCGCGACCGAGGCAGTGTTCAGCCGCTTTGGAAGCGCCGCCCATTGATTACAATGGAGGGGGCGGAGGAGGAGCGGTGTATACACCGTTCAGCACACTGCCCCAAATATTTTGCTTAACCACTTCAATACCAGGCACTTAAAACACTTCCCGCCCAGGCCAATTTTCAGCTTTCAGTGTTGTTGCGCTTTGAATGACAATTGCACGGTCGTGCGACGCTGTACCCAAACAAGGTTTTTATCATTTTGTTCCCACAAATAGAGCTTTCTTTTGGTGGTATTTGATCACCCCTGCGGTTTTTATTTTTTGCGCTACAAATAAAAAAAGACCGAAAATTTAAAAAAAAAAGTTTTTGTTTGTTTCTGTCACAAAACTTTGTATTAGTACATTTTCTCACTGACGGGCACTGATGTGCCTACACTGACGGGCACTGATGAGGTGGCACTGATAAAGTTGTACTGATGATGGGGAACATATATGCGGCACTGATAAGCAACACTGACGATCACTGATATGCGGCACTTATAGGTGGCACAGGTGATTATAGCACTGTTAGGGATGGCACTGGCAGGCATCATATATGGGCACAGTGCCATCCCTACAGTGCACTGTATGCCCCTTACCTGGTGGTCTAGTGGGGGCTCCCTGGTGGTCCTGGGCGGCCTCCTGATCTTTTCCCTGGTGGTCCTTTGCGGCTCCTTGGTGGTCCAGTGGGGTGATCCTGAGGGGGGCTGCACTGATAAATGTTCAGAGCAGCCCCCCTGTCAAGAGAGCAGCCGATCGGCTCTCCACTGCTCAGGTCTGCAGACCTGAGCAGAGGAAAAGCCGATAAACGGCTCAGTCGTGTTGGTCATGGCTGATCACATGGAAGCCTTTTACCTCGGTCAGTAATGCAGTGGGTCAGACTGGCCCACGGGCACCACCGATCGCAGCGGTGCACGCCCCCGCGGACACGGGTTATCCTGAGGACGTCCAGTCAGGATAACGAACACCCTGCCCGGCCGTCATTTGTCAATCAGCCAGGCGGGAAGTGGTTAAAGGACTTTTTTTCACGTCCTGCAAGCGCACCGCCCCAGTGTGAAAGCAGAGCTTTTCAGGCGCTATATTTAGCACCGCAGCACCTGAAAAACGACACAGTGTGAAAGGGATGGAAATATTTAACTATATTGTAGTTCAGGTTTTGTGTTTTAGTCACACAAGTAAAAGCTGAAGACAGAGGTCAGTGCAGAGGGAATGCGTTGTGGCACACACATGCAATTTACACTCGAGTTTTACTTTAGCCAGAAGTCGATGTCCATCCTGATCCAAAATGATGGCGGCTCTCACAGTGTAAAGCGTTGGCTCCTGCGGAAGATATTACAAGAGTCTATAGTTTTACTTTGTCAGCATATGCATGGGTATTCAAAGTGAACAAAGTTTCAACCTATTTAACCCTACCATCCTATAACAGATTTGCCAAGATCGCAAAGCATTGCAGCCACCACATGTGTATAACCCCCTGTATGTTATAGGCAGGCAGTTGGTGGTAAAACCGTGGCTCAGCCACTTGCTTTTACAGCCCCCTAGTTTCTTTGCCTTGCTGCAAACAAAAATATTTAAACCTATTTTGTAAAGAACGAGTGAATGAAAGAACAGAAAAGTATGCTTAAACTAGATAGCTGCTATGGTAACATACGTACAAAGAAAAAAAAAATCACCAGAGTCTGGAATCGGAATAAAGGGATTATTCTTTTTTACTATACAATCCTTTTCTTCAGCAGCTCACTAAGGCCTGATTCACACCTATGCATTTTTAGTGCTTTTTGCATTTTGCAGATTTGCACTACAGAACGTGTTCCATAGGAAACCATGTTAAATGGACTAAAATGCATAGGTGTGAATCAGGCCTTATAGACACAGCTTTTACCATCTGGTTCTTGTGCCTGCCTCTAGGAAGGTAGATACTACACAAAACTGAAGGCACAGCTTCATCTACTGGCTATACCCCTACATACATTGAATGAGTTCAGAAGTAACAAGCAGCAAATTTATTTATTTATTACAGGTATTTATAGCGTGCCATTAATTTACGATATATATATATAGTGCACAGAAAGTATTTACAGTGCTTCACTTTTTCTACATTTTGTTATGTTACAGCCTTATTCCAAAATGGATTGAATTCATTATTTTCTATAAAATTCTAAAAACAATACCCCATAATAACAAGGTGAAAGACATTTGTTTGAAATCTTTGCAAATTTATTAAAAATAAAAAAGGAAAAAATCCCATGTACATAAGTATTCACAGCCTTTGCTCAATAGTTTGTTGAAGCACCTTTGGCACCAATTACAGCTTCAAGTCTTTCGGAGTATGATGCTACAAGCTTGGCACACCTATTTCTCTTTCGTTCGTCGACAGGCACAGCGACTCTTAGGACTAAGTGGGTTATACTGCCCTCTTCAGGAGTTTACTAGGCAGAACAGGCAGTTCTAACAGCAAAAAGAACAGTAACAGACACAGCCCCTCCCAGGGGGCAGTCCCCACTGGCAGATAACCCCACACCCAGCTCTGCTAGCTCAGTTTTTTTCTGTCTAGTGCAAGGAGTTAGACCTAGGCTCCCTGTTGGGATCTGTGGTACCTCTCTGGTCCACTTTCGGCTGTCCTGGGACAGCCTCACAGATGAAGACTTCAATCAAGCAGCCGTGCTGGGCAACAGGCTGGGTCTCGCACCCAGGTAGTCTCCCCAGCCGGCCATCACGCGTTAGACTGGATGCTTCGCGCTGGGTCGACCGTTACAGGCTCGAACCGGACGGGGTGGCCCCACGGGTTAAACGCCCCGCCGTCGCACGCAGTGCGCCCTGGGCCAACAGCTCCCTCCGGCATAGCCGGGAGCACGAACTCTGTCTCGGGTGGGATCCCCGCACCGCCCGACTAGATGGGGTAAGTACGCCCCCCCCCTCGGGGGTCAGGGGGGGTGCTGGCGGCTCCCCCCTCCGGGGTGAGCGCGATGGGTGGTTTCCTCCCCCTCTTCCTCGCTAGTGCCCCATCCCCCCATCCCTCTGGGACCCCGCTGTCGAACCCCCCTCCCCTATGGGGGCTTCCAGGGTGGTTTCTTGGGTAAGGGGCCCTAGCTAGTCTCCCACCGCCTCCCCCTCCCGCCTTGTGCTCGGCGGCCATTTTACCAGCGCCCGGCCACCATTTTCTTGTAGCCGGCAGCATTTTTAAGACCTAGGGAGCGGCCGGCGGCCATGTTTATGTAGCCGTAGCCCTGTTACAGGGGTGTTTGGCCTCTAGTATGCAGGGTGGCAATTTTCCCTGTGTCTACACGTTGATGTGAGTGATTGGGGGCGGTCCTGGATGGTTTTTGGAGCGGATTTACCCCCCCAGCATGGCGCGGTTCTCCCTGGCAGTGGCAGCGGCTCTGAGCACAGCGGTAGTGGGCAGCAGGAGCGGGTGAAGGCAGCGACAGCGGTGGACAGCAGCAGCTCCTCTCCGGGTCAGGTGGGGAGTCCCTTCGGGGTGTCCCTTCTGCCTAGCCTTGCTCAGCTGTGGGGTGGGGGGGGTACAGTGGACTCCTGGCAATAGGCCTTATTTTTTTGGCACTGCCAGGGTGGGTGACAGTATGGCAGCCGATGCGGGTGCTTCCCCACCGGACCTCTCGGTGCCTGCAGCCAGCACTTCATGGGCTTTAGTAGACACGATGTCGACGGTCCTGGAGACGTTTGTATCCCGGGTAGAGTGGCTGTTGGACCGCAGGGACGCCAAAAAGCACCCCTTGCCCCCCCTTCTTCGGGGGAGGGCTCGGACCATGAGGGGGGCTCCTCCATCGCGGGGACCCCCCTTGAGCTGTCGGATGGCGAGGTTCCCGATGCTCCTGATAGAAGACATGAGTCTAAGGCGTCTGCTGCTGCGCACGAGAAGGTTCTTGTAGATGCTCTGATTATCTTCTCAGTGCGTGAGACCATGCAATTGGAAGAAGCGGCGGGACCCTTTCGGAGGGTGCCTGTCCCCTTCGGGTCACATAGACCGGGCCCTGCAGCTAAGGTCTTTCCGTATGTGGATTTTCTGGATAAGTTTGTTTATAAGGATTGGGCTCGGCCACAGAACTCCCTCCCCGTCCCGAAGCATTTCGTTGTGCGTTATCCCTTTGAGGATAAATTGTTGAAGAAGTGGGCATCACCCCCCGAGGTTGACCCACCGGTGTCCCGCCTGTGCAAGGCGACCACTATCCCGGTGGAGGGCACGCCGTCCTTTAAGGACCTGGCTGACAGGAAGGCCGAGGCTTGTGTCAGTTCACTATTTGTTCTGATGGGATCGGCCATGCCTCTGTTCTGGCGTTGCAAACACTCACTGAGTGGGCAAAGCGGTTGCACAGCGAGTTGGGCAGGACTCAGGCTTCTCCTGAGTGTGCGGATCTTGCTGATCGGATGGTCCAGGTGGCTCAGTATCTGTGCGATGCTGCCCTGGATGCAGCCCCCCTGATATCCAAGGCGTCCACGGTCTCTGTGGTGGCCATGCGGTGGCTTTGGCTGAAG
Source organism: Glandirana rugosa (assembly GCA_018402905.1). NCBI lineage: Eukaryota > Metazoa > Chordata > Amphibia > Anura > Ranidae > Glandirana > Glandirana rugosa. The sequence continues at coordinate 578,558 of BLSH010443659.1, read as the reverse complement.
TGCTGGTCTGTGGACCTGCCTTCTAAGAAGGCCCTGGTGGACTTGCCTTTCCAGGGGGGGGGGGGCGGCTCTTCGGTGACTCCTTGGACGAAATGATTAAAAATCTCACTGGATTGGGGGGGGGGGAGCCTATCCAAGATGGCCGCACAATAGGATAGCTCCTATGGACCATAGCTGGGAGAGCAGAAGGAGCAGCTGAACTGTGCACCACAACCTGAGAGTGGTCACAGGAGTGGTCGACGGGAATGAGGGTGCTTGACGGAGATGGAAGAGGGAGAGAGGAGGACCTTTTCCTTCGTGGACGCAGCACTCCCAGGCTCTGTGCGGACCTACGGGATCCTCCCGTGTCGGAGAAACCGCAACGCGGTAAACCAGAGGACCGGGGTTCAGGCGGGGGGGTGGAAGTGGTACGAGCGGCCCCCGCACTGCATTAGCCCGGACGATTTGGGGAGAGCTCCTGACTCTGGCGGCACAGCCCGACGGGTGCTATAACACCGGTGGGCTTGAGCAGCATAGAGCCGGGGAGACGCCTCGGCGGCAGGGGAAAAATACAGAGCCTGCCCCGCAAGCTGTAATGGCCTGAACAGTCGAGCCTGGAGGAGACCATATAGTCTTGCCTGTACCTGTGTGCTGAGCCTTGCTGGGTCTACACCCTGAACTATAAGGCTGGCTCTGAGCCAGGGTCCACTGACGGAGACCACTCCACACTTTTATGCATCTATATCCACATAGGAAACGGAAAGGCAGCAATGATCTTTCAACCAAACTGTCTCAAGATTAATGAGGTAAGAGTATTTTGGATATGATCTGAGGTATCTCAGCTGCACATCTATACAATTATATGTAATTCCCAGCAGAATAAGGAGGAGGACTGTAAAATTAAAATGTTGTATTTAGTACATTTTCTTGATATATAAAATCAGAACTGTGTGTGAAGACACCCTATTCCAGCTACCCTGCATTAGAGGGTGGGAGAGGAATTAGCAATATACCCCCTCTTTGGGATATACAGATTCATACTACTTAAAACGAAGAATATTTACTAATATCATAAGAAGATCCAAACAGGGACACAATAACAAAACCTATAATGACACCTAAGGGGTCACAAACACTGAAAGGAAAGGGGGGAGCAACAGGAGCAATAAGTAAAAATACTCCAAAAACTCAGGTCACGCAAATACCCCAGAACACAGATATAAAAGGATATTTGCAACAAACACAGCAGCAAGACATGTCATTATACTCTTCAGAAATGAGCGTAAACCTAGATTCAAGTATCAGAGGGACCCAGCAGTTTGATGTTGGCTCACCCTCAAATGTAAATCGGGGTATACCAGGAACAAGTAAAAAGCAAGGAGGAGTATGAGATATACATGCATGTATGCAATCACTACCTACACGGGAGGATATGGGTAAATGTATACATAGACTGGAGAATTCTTATAAAACCGTAATACAATCACTTAAACAGCTATGAATAAAACCAAAAAGGTGAAAGGGTTGGAACAAACAGTGACATCTTTTGACAAGAGGATAAGGCAACAGGAGGAAAAAAAATCAGGAATTAGATTATTATCTCAAACATATTATCGCCACCATAGATGATTTGGAAAATCGCAACAGGCTACAAAATATCAGGATCAGGAGTCTACCAGAAGCGACAGGACCCGATAATTTAATCCCAACACTACAAGGTATATTCAATATGTTGTTACAGTGTGCACCTACACTAAACTGGTTATCGACCGGGCCTATAGATGGCTAGGACAGAGGAATTTGGATCCAACAAAACCTAGGGATGTGATATTTAACCACTTCACCTCCGGAAGAATTGCCCAGTTTAGGACCAGAGCACTTTTTGCGATTCGGCACTGCGTCGCTTTAACTGACAATTGCGCGGTCGTGCGACGTTGTACCCAAACAAAATTTGCGTCCTTTTTTCCCCACAAATAGAGCTTTCTTTTGGTGGTATTTGATCACCTCTGCGTCATTTCTGATCACCGCTATAAACAAAAGAGCGACAATTTTGCAAAAAAACCCAAATTTCTTTTTTGCAAAATTTTTGCTAAAATTCAAATCCCCCCAAAAAAAATATAAAAAGACATTTTTTTTCACCGGTTTTGGCCAATTTATATTCTTCCTCATATTTGTGATTAAAAAAAAAAAAATGCAATCGGCGTTTATTGATTGGTTTGCGCAAAAATGGCCGCGTTTACGGATGGTGAGAATTAATTTTTGGGGTTTTTTATTTATTTTTTTATTTTTTACTAGTAATGGCGGCAATCTGCGATTTTTAGCGGTACTGCGATATTGCAGAGGACATGTCGGACATTTTTGACACTTTTTTGGGACCAATGACATTTATTCAGCGATCAGAAATTTAAATGTCCACTGATTTACTGTATAAATGTCATTGGCAGTGAAGGGGTTAACCTGCCGGGGGAGATCTAGGGGTTAAGTGTGTTCCTTGGGTGTGTTCTTACTGTGGGGGGGTTGAACTACCATGGGCATGAGAGATCTAACTGATCCCAGTGACAGGGATCAGTAGATCTCCCATGCCCGCACTGTCAGAATGGGGAACCGCCGTGTTTACATCGGCGGTTCCCCGTTCTTTGCCTGTGGCCGCTCATCGCAGCTCGCCGACAGACATCGGGTCCGCCCAAGCCATGGGCATACTCCTCAGGAGTGCGGCGGGCGCGCGCGCGCCCCCTAGCGGCCATTCGCAGATCGCCGCCTTTTACGGCGATTCGTGGCCAGCGTCCACACTGCCGCCGTAAATATGCGGTAGGCAGTGTGAAACTAGATAAAATACATTATGCCAATATCAAAGAACAGATTATGGCAGCAGCCCGGAAACAGAAAATCATAGACTTTGATGGGGCACAAATAGTCTTATTTCAGAATATTTCAAAGTATACCTTAGCCCTAAGAAGTGCGCTTAGACCCCTGGTGGAAGTTTTGAGAGAAAGAAACATTCTATATAGCTGGGGGTTTCCTTTTCAGATCTTTGTATACCATAATGGTCAAAAAGTGATTTTTCGGGACATAACAGACCTCTTGACATTTCGGGAAAAACTCCAGCTACCGGAGATAGAACTACCATTGTGGCCCCAAAATCATGAGATTTGGTTAAGAGATTCCTGAGAAGATAAAGGAAATATGGTCTTCTGGAGACTGGATGGGGAGGGGGAGGGAGTTTTGGGATGTGAGGACATAACACACCCCCCCCCTTTTTTTTTTTCACTGTCAATATTTGATGTAATTTGTTAAAGCACGAGGGGTAGCACTTAAAGAGAATGTGAATAATGATTGAATTGGAGATGACATAAGCATATACAAATACATGTATTTTTTTGGACTTTGCTATTTTAAATCACGGACCTTTTTTTTTTTTTATATATATTGGAATTGGTAATGGCACAAACACGATGGGTATACTTATATGGGGGATTGTTAAAATTCCCTTCTTTTTTGGGGGGGGGGCATGGTAAGGTGAGGGAAATTAGAAGGGAATGGAAGAAGAAGGGAGGGGAGGGAAGAAGAAGGGAGGAGAGGTAGGGGAAGTAGAGGGGAAGGAAAAGTAGAAGAAAAAAACATTTTTAACATTTCTTTTTTTTTTTCTCATATGTTCACTGTTAAAACTTGATGTAATTTGTAATAACACCACAAGTTTCACTTAAGCAGAGGAAATATAGAAGAAGGTAATAATGAGGGTAATAGAGTATACACAATATTGGTGGGCGCCTTGCTTCCCCCCCCCCTTCTCTCTCTGATGAGAAACAAATAGATTCAAAACAGAACTGGTATTCAAGGGAGGGGAGAGGGGGACTGCTCTCTTCTCCCATTTCTTTATGGAGCTCTTCCCCTATCCTTGTCAAGAGAAAAGGAAAAAAATAGAAAACAAAATAAACAGTCCAGATTATTATAAAACAGGCTCAGTAGGGAGCAAAGGATCCCGGGTGGAATCTTGGAGGAAATCCACAGACCCCCCCCCTATTAAGGATTTTATTTAAGATAGATCAGACTAATAGAGTCAAAAATTAGATTATCCAAACCACGTGGGTGGTGAGGAAGAGGGTGTGATCGCAAGTGTGTGAGTGTATTTTGTGGGTACACAGGGGGCTTCTCCTTGCATTGTATTTTTTTTTTTTTTATATATATATATGGGCTCAATTAAGTTATGCACATTTAATGTTAGAGGGTTAAACTCCCCAATTAAGAGGTCTCAAATTCTCTACTCACTTCACAAACAGAAAGTTGATATTGCCTTTTTCCAGGAGACGCATTTCCGGTCAGACCACATACCTAATACACAAAATAAACATTACCCAACATGGTGCCATGACTCCTTTAAATATTCTAAATCGCGTGGGGTATCTATAGCAATACACAGATCACTACCCCACCAGGTCCTAGAAACATGGAGAGGAAGAGATGGTAGGTCATTAATGTTAAAAAGATCTATCTATGGGAAAAAATTTGCCTTAATCTATATTTGCCTAATCAGGATCAAATTAAAATGGGTTGTCAGCTACTGACAGACCTTATGGAAAAGAAAGAAGGGACAGTACTTATTGAGGGAGACCTCAATTTTGTATTGGACCAAGTAATGAACACCACTTCCCCTCGTATATTCCAAAACACAATTCAGACCACTAAATTTAAAAGTATTCTTAACAAAAACAGATTGGTAGATGTATGGAGAACTCTCCACCCACAGGATAGGGATTATTCATATTTTTCAAAAGTACATAATTCATATCACAGGTTAGATTATTTCTTCATAAATTCGTATGACTTGATGACAGTTACATCCTCCAAGATGGGTAGCATAATAAGCTCAGACCATGCCCCTGTGTTCTTGGAGATGAGCGTGCCTGAAGCTCAGAGGGCACAGTGGTCATGGAGGTTAAATGATAACCTACTGAAGGATGAGATTTGTGCTGCGGACATCACTCGGGCAGTGAGTGGCTTTGTGGCTGACCGCGAGGGGATAACACTTCGCTTCCTATACAATGGGAGGCATTGAAGTGTGTACTATGTGTCCTGTTTGTAAAACATGGAGCAAGGTTGAAAGCCGAAAAAACACGTAGGTTATCTCTACTGCTGAGAGATGTGGCAGCATTGGAAAAAACTCATAAGCAGGCACCTAGTTCGGAGAACTTAATCATTCCAACAGATAAATGATTAGAGATACAGACCCTGTTAAATGAGCAAACTCTAAAACTCAGAGATAGAAATCGCGCCCTATTTTATCAATATGGGAATAAACCAAGTAAACTGTTAGCAAGGGCATTACATCAACAAAACTCAACAACATCTATTGGTAAAATTTTAAAATCCTCTGGGGAGATGACGTTTGATCCAAGATATTGCCAACATATTCTCCTTAT
>BLSH010443659.1:542248-564124 GCA_018402905.1 Glandirana rugosa | reverse complement strand
ATTTCAGACACACAGTGAAATTTACTTTGGCAGTTAGTAACGTGTAGACAAGAAGTGTGAAGAAAAATCAGACACAGTGAAAATAATAACGGCGATTAGTAACGTGTAGACAATAAGTGTGTGTTGTAGACAAGACGTGGTCTTGTCTACAAGAAGTGTGTAATGTAGACAAGACGTGTGTAGACTTTTATCAAATCTTGTGAAATGGATTTTGGCCCACGCCTTGGTATGTGGAAGAAGTGTGAAGAACAGATGTGCAATGATTGACGGTTTCATTTAAAGTCACACACAGACTTTAAAAAATTGTGCAGAACAGATGTGCAATGATTGACGGTTTCATTTAAAATGACACACAGACTTTAAAAAATTGTGCAGAACAGATGTGCAATGATTGACGGTTTGATTTAAAGTGACACACAGACTTTAAATAATTGTGCAGAAGAGATGTGCACTGATTGCCGGTTTCATTAAAAGTGACACACACATTTTGCAGAACAGTGATATGGGTACTCCCGGCTTATTTATACTTTTTTGACACAGTTTAAAGATGATTTTAGAACAGTTCTATGGCCTCTAATGTTAATTAATACTTTTCAGACCCATTTTGAAGATGATCTCCATTTTTGCATTTTTTATGTTTTTATTTTTTTAAAAATATTTAAAGTTATTTCCCTGTCCCCATTTCTTTGTAGGGCGTTTGTCCCACCCTTACCCACATTTCCTTCCTTTTGCAGACCTCTAGGACCTTCCAGGACTATTTTCCAGCCTTTTTTGTGCCTAAAAGTCCGTGTCCCCATTGATTTCAATGGGGTTCGGGGTCCGGGACAAAGTTCGGGTTCTGCCCGGACCCGAACCCGGACTTTGTCCCGAAGTTCGGCCGAACCAGCAGAACCCAGACTTCTAGAAGTTCGCTCACCTCTAGTTATTAGGGACACAACTGCATTTTCTAAAAGCAGTCCCAAAAAAAATAGGAAAAAAATGTCAAAAGGCAACCCTTGCATGGTTTGACCTAAGGCCACTTTCACACTGAGGCGGTTTTCAGGCGTTTTAGCGCTAGAAATAACCTTCAAACAATGCCTGAAAACTGCCTCAAATCTCCTGCCCATTCTTCTCAGTGTGACTCTTCCCACGGGGTGGTGCGCTTGCGGAACGTTCACAGAACTCCTGCAAGCCTCATCTTTGGGGCGGTGCGGGAGCTGTGTATACACCGCTCCCAGACCGCCCTGCCCATTGAAATGAATGGGCACTACTGCTAAAGCGCTAGCACAGCAATTCAGCAGCGGCACTTTAAACCCCCTTGAGGGTGGGGTTAAAAACACCCCACTCCCGACTCAAAAGCGGCGCTGCAGGGCTGGTAGAGCACCGCTAAAACAAGCGACGCTTTACCACGACTGTGCTGCACAGCTTAAGCCCAAAAGCAAACATTATATTGCGGCTTACCAATTCTTAGATGTGATGGCTGCATTAGTTTTCTTTTTAAGCTTTTTATTTTTTTTTTATTTTTACCTGGAGATCCAGCCAATTTGGTTCTAGTTTTTCAACAGAACATGCTCTCCTGAAAATGTAGCAGTTACAGGTTTGAGACAGACCATTTACCACTGGACAGGGGTGCTTACAATAGCCAGCTTTTATTTACTCATGTAAAACCTTTACTCCCCCCCCCCCCCCAGGAAAAAAGACTGTTGCTGTAACTGCAGTGTGAGCTGGAGTTTGGCTTCAATTTGTTAGTTTATAAAAATCTGCCAGTACATATAACACTCCCCTCCCCCAAACTGACAATCCTGCTGTCCAAAAGTGTCCCTTGTGCTCCTTTATCCAGAGTGAGGACACTAATACAGGAGGTGTGTTACTGGCCAAATCACCAGGTAAAAACCAAGGGGGGAAGCCTAAAAAAATAAAACAAACACAGACACCACATCTAAGTACTGGTAAGCTGAAATATATTACATTTTTGGCTCTGGGTTTTAATAGCACTTTAAAATCCACACAATAAAATTTGGGGAAATTGTGGATAGAGGACTGGGTATTTGCCTTGGATACCTTGAAAGATTATGCTTTGCGCTGAAAGGCCCAAGATATTTTACAGCACTGATAGACTAAGCAGTGACAAGGAACGTTGGCCTCTGTCCTTTCAGTGAATGCTTGCAAAATGATCTGGCTGATCCAATGGGAAATGTATAAGCAAGATGCTGGAGAACCGGTGCATGGAAATTCTGGGACAATGAGAGTGCATCCCTTCTTTCCGAGGAAGCTCTGGCAATCAGATACACTGGACAGCTCACATTCATATAGGTGTTTATAACACGGTTCTCAGTACTACCAGTAATAGCCACGTGAGTGATGTTCTGTCGTCACACTTGATGCCATGCACATGATCAATGGTCTCCCTGAGTATTACAGTTATCCTGGACCACCACGGATGTGAGAGCGCATCGCCTAAGGTTGGGTGAGCGGATCTGCTGGTCTTTGATCCATTTACTTTATGCAATCAGTTTACAGCAAACTTTTGATGGTTATGCATAACAGCTAGACTTGCCATACTGTGTTTTTAAGATTTCCCCTTGCTTGTGTTACTCTCGAAGCCACACATACAAACAAGCACCCGTGTCACTTTGGGACTTGGGCAATAACTTCATGACCTTCATCTGGAAATTTACCTGAATTTTTGATGGTCTTATACCCAGTGGTCCTTTCACCATACTTACCAAGGCCAATATACCAGCCAAAGGGTTATGTGTGTGCAATGTGTATGAATGAGCGGTTTGCAGCTGCATTGATCATCGACAATGTTGTCTGTTTTCAAATTTTTTGGCTAGTGTGTTGGTGGCGGAAACTTTTTAACCCAGGTTTTTTGTATTATTGTGAATTTTGCATTAAAGATCCCTTATTTAAGCCGATTGGTCCGTGGTAATTACTTTTAGGTGCGGTCTATCCTCGCCGTGTTTGTACCTCCACATAGGATTAATGGATCACACCTTGACTGCTGACCTTGAGTCAGCAAATAAAGGGCCGCTGTGTTTGTCTACGATTTAAAAACTTCAGCTTCTATATGATAGTGAGTTATTGGCAATTACTTTTTTGTTTGTTCTTAGACCCAAAGCAGAGAAAAAAAAACATCGGGACGTGCAGATGTGCATTCTTGATGTCCACACAATACACTTGGGTCAAAAAGGCTCCACAATGCAGAGCTCAGTGTCCATTGGTCACATTGCAGCCTATTAATGCAACATACAGTCCAATTCAGTTACAGCACTCCACAGTCAGGCAGCGGGTCAATCCAGATACAGTGAGGCAAAAAAGTATTTGATCCCCTGCTGATTTTGTACGTTTGCCCACTGACAAAGAAATGATCAGTCTATCAATTTAATGGTAGGTTCATTTTAACAGAGACAGAATAACAACCAAAATATCCAAAAAACACATTTCAAAAAAGTTACAAAAGGATTTGAATTTTAATGAGTGAAATAATTATATGATCCCCTATCAATTAGCAAGATTTCTGGCCCCCAAGTGTCTTCTATACAGGTAACGAGCTGAGATTAGGAGCACTCTTAAAGGGAGTGTTCCTAATCTCAGCTTGTTAACCGTGTAAAAGACACCTGTCCACAGAAGCAATCAATCAATTAGATTCCAATCTCTCCACAATGGCCATGACCAAAGAGCTGTCCAAGGATGTCATTGACAAGATTGTAGACCTACACAAGGCTGGAATGGGCTACAAGGCCATCACCAAGCAGCTTGGTGAGAGGGTAACAGTTGGTGCGATTATTCGCAAATAGAAGAAACACAAAATAACTGTCAGTCTCCCTTGGTCTGGGGACCCATGCAGGATCTCAAATCGTGGAGTTTTAAGGATCATGAGAACAGTGAGGAATCAGCCCAGAACCACACGGGAGAATCTTGTCAATGATCTCAATGCAGCTGGGACCATAGTCACCAATAAAACGATTAGTAACACACTACGCCATGAAGGACTGCAATCCTGCAGCGCCTGCAAGGTCCTCCTGCTCAAGAAAGCACATGTAGAGGCCCGTCTGCAGTTTGCTAATGAACATCTGAATGATTCAGAGGAGAACTGGGTGAAAGTGTTGTGGTCAGATGAGACCAAAATCAAGCTCGCCATGTTTGGGAGGAGGAGAAATGCTGCCTATGACCCCAAAAACACCATCCCCATCATCAAACATGGAGGTGGAAACATTATGCTTTGGGGGTGTTTTTCTGCTAAGGGGACAGGACAACTTCACTGCATCAAAGGATAGATGGATGGGGCCATGTACCGTCAAATCTTGGGTGAGAACCTCCTTCCCTCAGCCAAGGCATTGAAAATGGGTCATGGATGGGTATTCCAGCATGACAATGACCCAAAACACATGGCCAAGGCAACAAAGGAGTGGCTCAAGAAGAAGCACATTAAGCTCCTGGAGTGGCCTAGCCAGTCTCTAGACCTTAATCCCATTGAAAATATGCGGAGGGAGCTGAAGGTTACCAAACGTCAGCCTCAAATCCTTAATGACTTGGAGAGGATCTGCAAAGAGGAGTGGGACAAAATCTCTCCTGAGATGTGTGCAAATCTGGTGGCCAGCTACAAGAAACGTTTGACCTCTGATTGCCAACAAGGGTTTTGCCACCAAGTACTAAGTCATGTTTGACGAAGGTGCAAATACTTATTTCACTCATTAAAATGCAAATCAATTTATACATTTTTTTAAATACATTTTTCTGGATATTTTTGTTTTTAGTCTGTCTCTCGCTGTTAAAATAAACCTTCCATTAAAATTATAGACTGATCATTACTTTGTCAGTAGGCAAACATAAAAAATCAGCAGGGGATCAAATACTTTTCCCTCAGTGTAGTTGCATATACAGACCAACTGGATGAACTACTTCTGACAAGTTTCTCTGACACTAAGACTCCTTTCACACCAAGGCGTTTCTTCAAGTGCTTTCACACTGGGGCGGTGCGCTTGCAGGACGATAAAAAAAATCCTGCAAGCCGCATCTTTGCAGCGATGTGGAAGCGGTGTATTCACCGCTCCTGTACCGCCCCTGCCCATTGAAAACAATAGGGCAGCGTTCCCGAAGCGCAAAACACCGCTTCGGTAGCGCCGCTAACCGGCACTTTCAACCCCTGTTTAACACCTTGTTGGGGGTTAAAAGTGCACCGTCGCCGCCCGAATAACGGTGCCGTATCGCCGCTATAAGGAGCAGTAAAGCCCGCAAATTAACGGTGTTTTACCGGTGGCCCCGCTGTGAAAGGGGTCCAAGAGAAAATGGTCACAGAGGAGGGAGCCCCAGCTGATTGACAGCCTCAGCTCTGTTCCTGTGTGAAGGGGGTGTGTCTCTTTCCTCCAATCAGCTCTCAGAGCTCTCCTCACTGAGCTCTACAAAGTGCAATTTTAGCTCTCGGCCCGTTTCCTGACAGTGCCGAAAAGCTTCATTAATTATGGAATTTGAACCGATGCAAAGGAGAAAAGACTGCAGATAAACAGGGAAAACTTATGTAGGAGGATTTGTTTCATCTCTGTGTATCACCTGAGGCTAGTCACTTCACTTGGTATATGTGAGGATTTACAATCACTGTAAGGTTTTTAGCTTAATGCATTCTATGCATTAGACTCCGTTCACATCTCCGCATTCCGAATTGCGGGTGGAATCGCCGCAATTCCGCCCGCGATTCGCAATAGCGGCAAATCGTGGGACGCCCGGGCATTCCCGTTGATTCCAATAGCACACCAAATGCGGCGCAATTTTCATGCGATTCGTCGGGCGACAATCTCGATAAAAATGCCCGAACAAAAAGGCAGGACACCTGTCGCCCAAAAGAAGTACATGAGCTTCTTTTGGGCAACGGACGCCCCGTGTTTCTGTTCAGGAGTTTTTACTGCAATTGTCTCTCCCATACGCCTAGATGTGAACGGAGCCAAAAAGTAAAAAAAACCTTTCCAGTATTAGCTCCCCCTAATCCCCTACTAAATGCTTACCTTGCTCCTCTTGCGTCCAGCAATGTACCCGAGAGCAGCATTGCTGTTCTTTTTCCCCACAGCCATTGGCTCCTGCTGCTGTTCATCAAATTCTGTGAAGAGGAAGCAGGGCTGAGCCACAGTGTGTGTCTATGGACACACACAGCTAGGCTCGGGAGCAAGCCTACATCTCTTCCCCAATAGCAAGAGAAGGAGCCAGGAGTGCTGGCGGGGGAGCCCAGAGGTGGTTCCGGACTGCTCTGTGCAATACCACTGCATAGAGCAGGTAAGTATAACATGTTTAGTATTTTAATAAATAAATAATAACAAAAAAATGAATAGTGCTTTAACCCTAACTACTCTTAAAACTGTCCCCTCCCTCCTCCTACAGTATGCTTACTAACCTGTGTAAGAAAGATGTATATGCTTACCTATTTTCAGGCTGCTCCAGTCACGTGATCTCTCCTGTGTCAGCCAGTGGTGGCTGCAAGGGAGAGGAGAGCGCGCTCCTTCAAAGGTTGAAATGGTAATTCCACCCATTGGCTCCTATGGCCCTTCTGTTATAGGTGCTCCCTCCTCTCCTCTGCTGACACAGGGGATCCCGATCAGGTGATGGGACCAAAAAGGCCTGAAAATAGATAAGTATATACATCTTTCTTACACAGGTTAGTCAGAATAGGTTTAAGGAGGGGAAAAGGGGAACGTTAGGCCCCATACACACAGACGTTATTTACCGCCGCGTTTGAGTGTTTTTTGCAGTTCTCCATGTTATTCAATGGCCCCATACAAACGCTGACGTTTTTGAGCTGTAGATGGCGTCGGCGATAGTGAGCTGAAAGCAGAACCCACGGCAAGTGCGTTCTGAAGCTGCACCGTTAGAGCGTTTTTGACGCTGAGCCGGCAAAACGCTCACTAACGCGCATTAATGCTGTAGCGACGTTAACCAGCATTTTTAGCGCCGACGTTTCCAGGTTCAAATATAGCAGAGGAATGTTTTTTTTTAACAAAACGTGACGTAGCGCTGATGCTAATGAATGCGCATTACCGTTGATGCAAAATGCCGACAAAATCACGTTTTTGACGTAGAGTGGTTAGGGTTAACCATTTCCCATCTGGAAAATGGCGGTCATTGCAACCTTTTATGTCACACTGTATTTGTGCAGCGATTTTTCAAATGCCTTTTTTTAGGGGGAGAAATAGTTTCATGAATAAAAAAAAAAACAAAGCAGTAACGTCAGCCCAATTTTTTAGTAGAATATGAAAGATGATGTTACGCAGAGTAAATAGATACCAAACAGGTCATGCTTTAAAATTATGCACACTCGTGGAAGGGCGCCAAAATTTGGTACTTAAAAATCTCCATAGGCGATGCTTTAAAAATGTTTTTACAGGTTACCTTAATGTACACGGGACGCTTTTTCAACCTCTCCTGAACAATTTTTTGACAGCTAGAAACCGACACTTAAAAACGCCCGTTTAGTCGCGTTTTATATGCCGTATTCGCGTCTAGAAGCGTTTTTTATTTTTAAATGACAAAGGCCTCTAAAGGAAACATTGCTAAACGTGAATTACCGCATTTAGGCGCGTTTACAAGCTGTTACAGGCATTTGGTAATTCAAATGCCTCTGAACTTCCGTCTGAATGCATTTTTTTGCTTTCCAAAAAAATCCTGTAAACTCAACTGCCTAGAAACGACTATAAACGACCCTGTGTACATGTACTGATACAATTACAGAGGAGAGTTGAGAGGCAGCTGAAAAAAATGCCCAACTGCTCCTAAACGTCCGTTTACCAGCAGCAGTGTACATGAGACCTTAGAGTTACAGAGGAGGTCTTGGGCTACAATTGTTGCTCTTGTTTAATGCACGTGGCAATACCTCACGTGTGATTTGAATGACGTTTATATATGTGAGCGCGACTTACATATGCATTCACTTCTGTGCGCGAGCACGCAGGGACAGGGCGCTTAAAGTTGTTTTTTTTTTTTTTACACTTTCTCTTTAAAATTTTTTTTTTGATCACTTTTATTCCTATTACAAAGAATGTAAACATCCCTTGAAATAGTGCATGACAGGTCCTCTTTATGGAGAGACCCCACATCTCTCCTTCAGGCTGAAAAGAACGGGATAAAAACAAAATAAAATAAACTGTCTTGGTCTTTCCAGCCGAGTCCCCAGCGTTGTTTACTTCCGCCGGCCCGGACGTGACGTCATAACGTTGCGCCCGGGCCTCCGAGGGTTATAGAAATGACTGGTGACCATCTAGTCACCAGAAATCTCTATGGCTAACTTCCAGTGGCGACTGATTCCTTCTTCGGCTTGCCAATGGCACAGGCGAGCTGGTAGAAGCACCGGAGGGAGACGGGGGTGGGAGTCTCCTCCCGCAACCTGTACGAATGATCAATCGGCTGAACTGCTGCTATGATTATTCTTACGATACACAGAATCGCCGGCTGAAGGCAGCTGCAGGCATCATCCAGATATCCCCACCCAAAATGACGTCATATGACATACCTTGGTTGGGAAGTGGTTAAGCTGGAATTCCACTTTAAATCTGTGGGTTTAGTTCCACTTTAACCATTTGCCAACCAGCGACATAACCACACATCACTAGACTTCAAGTGGTTGCACCAGGATGGTGCATGCAGCTGCAGGTACCGGCTCTCTTGTAAAAGCAATTCTAGCGGCTAACCAGGCCCTAGATTGCTTTTACAAGCAGCGGTATGGGATGTTGTCCCCCACCTCCTGCGGCTTTAAGCTTTGTTTAACTCTCTGCTATGGTAACCCGGAAGCAATGACCTGACATCACTTCTGGTTTTCCCGGAAGTAAACTGCGCCATTTTCAAAGTTCAAAAGCATTTGAATACACCAATCTTGGTGTGATCAATCACTTTCAAGGGCAGAGGAGGGATTTGGAGTCTTTAACCCCAGATCTCTCCATAAAGAGTACCTGTCACATGCCTATTGCTGTTTACATTCCTTATTACAGCAACAAAAGTGATAAAAAAATAAATAAAAAGCGCAAAATTTAAATAACTCTAAAATAAATAAATGATTAAAAAAATTAAAGTGCCCCCACACCCCAAGCTCGCAGCAAAGGCAAGTACATGTGTCGGTCCCGCACGCATGCAAACATTGATCGTCCCACACATGTGAGGTATTACCGCAAACGTAAGATCATGGGCAGCAATTCTAGCACCAGATCTCCCGTGTACAAATGACACTGGCTGGGAAGGGGTTAAACATCTAGGGTGATCAAAGGGTTGAATGTGTGCCTAACCAGTGTTTACGTGTGTACTATATGGTGCTTTTACTAAGAGATGTGCTGAATTTGATTTCCCTGTTAGTGCCCACAAGTGCTGCCTCATCAGTGTCCATTAGTGATGCCAGTCAGTGCTGCCTTTCAGTAGCTGCTCATCAGTGCCGCCTATCCGTGTCCACCAGTGCAGCATATTAATGCCTCCTAATCAGTGCCGCCTCATCAGTGCCCATCAGTGAAGGAGAATAATAACTTATTTACAAAATTTACTGACAGAAACTAAGAAAAAAGGGATTTTATTAAAACTTACCGTAAAATCCTTTTCTCCGAGTTCACTGACAGACGCAGCTCTCCATTACGTGTGGGGTTTTATGCTGGTCTCACTAGGCGTTAACTAGGCAGGGAAAAGAAACAGCTGGCCCCTCCCATGGGTGCCGTCCTCTCTTCCCACATAAAACCCCCTCATAGCATAGCTCTTCAGTTTGTACACAAGCCATACAAGAACAGAGCACAGAGGTGTGGGTGCTGCGTCTGTCAGTGAACTCGGAGAAAAGGATTTTACGGTAAGTTTTAATAAAACCCTTTTTCTCCTATCGTTCACTGACAGACGCAGCTCTCCATTACGTGTGGGGATGTCCCCAAGCTGTGTCAAAAAGAGGGGTGGGTAAACGCTAACAGTACCCAACTGAACCTCTAAGGAGGAGCCAGACGCACCTACACTGCCGCCTGCAAAACTTTGCTGCCAAAAGCAGCATCCGAAGATGCAAACACATCAACTTTATAAAACTTAGTGAACCGAGCCCCAAGGTGCCGCCTTGCACACTTGTGACACCGAGGCCTGGTGTCTGAAAGCCCAGGAAGTGCTAACAGCCCGGGTAGAAAGAGCCGTGACCGGAAAAAGGGGGAACCTTGCCCCGAACAGAATACTCATGGGTCACGGTCTGTCTGATCCAACGAGAAATCGCAGCGGACGAGGCCGCCAACCCATTGCGCGGACCCTCTGACAGCACAAACAAAGCATCAGCTTTTCGAAAGGAAGCTGAAGCAGTCAAGTACACTTGTAAGACCCTCACTACGTCCAAAGTATGCAACTCAAACTCCTTTGAGTGCGATGGACGAGGGCACAATGAAGGAAGAACAAGATCTTCATTAATGTGAGAGGAAGACAACACCTTCGGAAGGAATGAAGGAGAGGGTCGCAAGACCGCCTTATCCTTATGCAGGACCAGGTAGGGAGACTTGCACGATAGTGCTGCTAATTCAGACACCCGTCTGGCGGAAGTGATGGCAAATAAAAATAAAAGAAAATTGAATAAAAAACGGTCACAAACAGGACCTCAATTCCCCTGAAGGGAAGCCAGGTCAACTCCTTGCAAACTAGGCATTTAGACATAGCTATGCTATGAGGGGGTTTTATGTGGGAAGAGGGGACGGCCCCCATGGGAGGGGCCAGCTGTTTCTTTTCCCTGCCTAGTTAACTCCTAGTGAGACCAGCATAAAACCCCACACGTAATGGAGAGCTGCGTCTGTCAGTGAACGATAGGAGAAAAAATGTTTTTTTCTTTTAAATTTTCAGTAAAAAATAAAACAAACCCAGCAGTTATTAACCACTTCCCGTCCGGCCTATAGACAAATGACGGCCAGGTGGTGGTTCCGTTAGCCTGGCTGGACGTCCATTGACGTCTTTCATGATAGCCGTGGGGGCGCGCATCACGGCGATCGGTGTGTCAGTCTGACCCACCGCATTACCGATCTCGGTAAAGAGCTCCATTGGAAGCTCTTTACCATGTGACCAATCATGGCTGGTCAAAGTGTAAACATGAAGAGCTGTTTATCGGCTTTTCCTCTGCTCTCGTCTGCAGACGTGAGTAGAGGAGAGCCGATCGGGGGCTCTCCTGACCGGGGGGGGGGGGTCTGCGCTGAATGTTTATCAGCGCAGCCCGCCCTAGGATCGCCAGCCAGGACCACCAGAACATGCCCACCCAGGGACCACCAGGAAGACGACCAGGAAGCCCATCCTGACCACCAGGTAAGGGGCACTATGCTCAACATGGATGGCACTCAGTGCCAATTTCAGATGCCACCCAGGACCACCAGGGAATGACAAACTGGCAGTGCAATCTGTCATTGCCACCCACCAGTGTGGCTTATCAGTGCCGCCTATCAGTGCTGCATATAAGTGCCTCATCATCAGTGATGGAGAAAATGTACTTATTTACAAAGTTTAGTGACAAAAATTTGTTTTTTCAAAATGTTCGGTCTTTTTTTATTTGTAGCGCAAAAAATTTAAATCCCAGAGGTGATCAAATACCACCAAAAGAAAACTCTATTTGTGGGAACGAAGTGATAAAAATTTAGTTTGGGTACAGTGTAGCATGACCGCGCAATTGTCATTCAAAGTGTGACAGCGCTGAAAATTGGTTTGGGTCCTGGGGCAGGAAGGGGGTGAAAGTGCCCTGCAGGCAACTGGATAACTTTTGGGCACTTTTTTTGGTGGTGAGTGGTTACCTGATTTTGTCAGGTACTCTCTCTTATTTCCGCCTGGATCACTTAGGCAATTAGAGCAGAAGTTTGCCTTCCCCCATCCCCTACCTCTTGGAACACGTCACAGGTCCCAGAAGGCTGCAGGACCATTTGTATTTTTAGCTTCTGACTTTTAGGGCTAGTTTACACTTGCTTTGGCTTCAACACACATTAACGGTGGTGCTTCGATGAGGCTTTCTTGATGCTTCAATGAGGCTATTTTGAAGCTTTGTTGATGCTTGGCCGATGCCCTGGGTGTTTGTTGTTATCTTACACCTGCAGTTTCTCCAAAACAAAGCAAAGCTAAATTACAGCCTCTGAAAAGCCGCAGGTGCTTCAAGCGAGCTTTGTCAGACTTCTATCTATGGAGGCGTTGAAGAGGCTTTGAAGCCTGGCAAAAGCTACATGGAGTACAATTTTTGACGCAAAGCTCAAGAAAAGCAAAGCCAACGCAAGGTGTAAACAGGACTGTAAGCCAACCATTTTATTTAGTGAAGGGGCTTTGACTGGTGTTTAGGGAACTTTAACAAAGCCTGTCTAAAGCCCTGTTTTGAAGCAAGTGTAAACTAGCATTTAACGCGAATCGCCGTTTATAAATGGCAGCTGCTTTAAGTGGATGTATCGGGGTGTAGCCTGCAGCTGCAGGCTATACCCCAGTACTGTTTTTTAGAGCGGGCGATCGACTATCTGGCGATAACAACCGATCCAGCTCGGGAGCTGCTCAGCCGTTATCCCGGGTCGTGGGAGGGGACACCCCCCGCCGCTCTTCTCCGGCCCCCGGAGATTGGAGCTCCAATCCGGTGCGTCCACCGCCTAGGAGACCTGAAAGAAGCCGGAATCGGCTCTGATCGGGACTCCTTCATCAAATTCCGGAAGAGACGTCACTTCCGGTTTACTCAACGGCTAACGGTGCCCGTTTTTAAAAAAATGACAGTATTTAGAATCGCCGTTTTTGGTGATCTGAATACTGTGAAGTGTAAAGGAGGGATGGGGGGATCTTTTAGACCCCCCATAAAGAGTTTTTTTTTTAAAGGAACATTGCTAAAATAAAAAAATGTAAAGCACCACCTCCCCCGCGAGCTCACGCAGCAAAGAAAACGCATACGTAAGTCACACCCGCATATGAAAACGGTGTTCAAACCACACAAGTGAGGTATTGCCGCGATCGCCAGAGTGTGAGCAATAATTCTAGCAAAAGACCTCCTCTGCACCTCTAACCTGGTTACTGTTAAAAAATTTTTAGTGTCGCCTATGGAGATTTTTAAGTACCGGACTTTGTCACCATTCCGCGAGTGTACGCAATTTTCAACCGACATGTATGGTATCTATTTACTCGGCATAACATCCTCTTTCACAATATACAAAAAAATTGGGCTAACTTTACTGTTGTCTTATTTTTTAACACAAAGTGAATTTTTTCCTAAAAAAATTGCGCTTGAAAGACCGCTGCGCAAATACCGTGTGACAAAAAGTATTGCAACAATCGTCATTTTATTCTCTAGGGTGTTTGAAAAAAAAATATGTTTAGGGGCTCCAAGTAATTTTCTAGCAAAAAAAAAAACCTGACTTTAACTTGTAAATAAATGTAAAAAAAAAAGGGCTTTTCCGCACGAGGCCTGTATTTTTATCCAGTGTATAGATTTACTGCCCACACGAGATATAATGACCCTGGAGGGGTGGTATGCAGTGTACAGAATATATACATGCAGTGTTATTCTATGGGTTAGCTATGGGCTGTCTGCGTCACACAAGCTCCGGTACCGGTAAGCTCTCCATTGTTCTCTCACGGCTTCCTCCTCCTCAAGTCGCACTTTCTAGAAAGCCCCACCCACAGCAATAACAAACTTCCAGTCACAGAAGTCCCGCCCACTCAGCCCCACAACCTATAACAAGCTCCAGACAGTAGCACCGCCCACTCAGCCCCACAACCTATAACACACTTTCAGTCACAGTAAACCCGCCCACTCTCCCCTACAACACACTTCCAGTCAAAAAAGCCCCGCCCACTCACCCCCAACACCTATACCCCGCCCTGTAACACTAGACCCGCCCTTCCACATGTAACGATATGACGCAATTTATGTCAACGGGATGACGTTGACGCAAGGAAATTTCCAGAACGTATTGACGTAAGACGTAACGTTTTTGCAAGTCACTGTACAGGGCCTATGTCCCATTTTCTTCCATTTCTGGCCGCCCGGAGTGTCCTGGGTAGTGGGGCCGTGGTCACAGAAAGCTGCTGCCCCGCTTTCGTCTCTCTTAGTAACTATAGACGGGGCTCAGAGAACGGAGAGCGGATCACGCATCTTATTGGGCTGGGCGGGGCCAGCCCGCGACGTCACCCCTAGCATGTTGGCGCTGGACGGTGCTATTTGCCGCCGAGCTGTCAGTGGCAGTTGCGTGGTGTGGTGTGTCTCTGGACGGTGATTGGTTGGCGCTGGTGTTGTCTTGTTCTGATTGGCTGCGACTGTTGCCTCTCAGTTCCCAGGTTGTGTGGGAGATGTTATTCTGGCGTGTGATTGGTGGGCGGTGTGCGGCTGTGTTGCCGGGTGATGCGGAAGTGTTAGTCGGGGTTGCGGGCGGAGCAGGTGTGGATGCACGCGGAGGGAGATCGGCAATCGGGACTGATTGGTATGCCGGGACCTCTCCTCCCCTCGGACTGGGCACTGTACTGGGTGGTCGGTGGGGGTTTAGGGCGCCCTATAGGGGGGCGGATGTACTGATCACGGGTGTAAATGGCCATTCTGGGGTGGTTAATGCCTTATGGAGTTCATGGTCACCCCAATAATACAGATATGAGGGGGGTGGTGACAGGGGACACGCCTTAATGTCTGTGTGACCCCATTCCCCCCCACACACACACCCCCCAACACAACATGTCCTCACCCAGAGGAGATTGCTGACTATATAAATATATATAGGGTGTGTAGGGTGAGGAATCCGCCTGAGCAGATGGCTGGGTGTCAGGCAGATCTCGCACATGGGAGGAGGGGAAGGGACTTTCCAGAGCAGCAGAGCAGTCACCCAGGTCAGGTAGGCGAAGGCAGTGAGGGGTCAAAGGTCCAGGCTTTGTTTTGGTTACCAGCGCCTGATACAGGGAGAGAGCAGATCGGGGATTAGCAGCCCAGGATCCATATACCATAGGGATCGGATCTGTGGTGTGTAGATGGACTCCGGGGAGGTCTGCTTGTGTTATTATTCTGTGATTGATGCAATCACATATTCTCCTATGATGCAATCAAGCTGTAAGGCACGGCTGTCACTGGTCAGGACCGGCTCTATACAACTTTATACTACACAAGGGACTTTACAGGGATTTTCAGATCTCTGGGAACCCTTGCTTAGATTATTCATCGAGGGTCAGAAGGAAGAATGCCCTTTACATTGGGGACCGGTGGGAAAGATGCCCCTTTACATAGGGGACCGGTGGGAAAGATGCCCCTTTACATAGGGGACCGGTGGGAAAGATGCCCCTTTACGTTGGGGATCAGTGGAAAAGATTACATTGGGGACCAGTGAGAAAGATGCCCCTTTACGTTGGGAACCGGTGGAAAAGATGCCCCTTTATGTTGGGTGTCAGTGGGAAAGATGCCCCTTTACTTTTGGTATCGGTGGGAAAGATGCCCCTTTACATTGGGTATCGGTGGCAAAAATTCCCTTTTACGTTGGGGATCAGTGGAAAAGATTACATTGGGGACTGGTGGGAAAGATGCCCCTTTGGGTATCAGTGGGAAAGATGCCCCTTTACGTTGGGTATCAGTGGGAAAGATGCCCCTTTACGTTGGGTATCTGTGGGAAAGATGTCCCTTTACGTTGGGTATCAGTGGGAAAGATGTCCCTTTACGTTGGGTATCGGTGGGAAAGCTGCCCCTTTACATTGGGTATCGGTGGGAAAAATGCCCCTTTACATTGGGTATCAGTGGAAAAGATTACATTGGGGACCGGTGGGAAAGATGCCCCTTTACGTTGGGGATTGGTGGAAAAGTTATCCCTATACGTCGGGGACTGGTGGAAAAGATGCCCCTTTATGTTGGGTATCAGTGGAAAAGATGCCCCTTTACATTGGGTATTAGTGGGAAAGCTGCCCCTTTACGTTGGGTATCAGTGGGAAAGATGCCCTTTTACGCTGGGGATCAGTGGGAAAGATGCCCCTTTATGCTAGGGATCAGTTGGAAAGATGCCCCTTTACGCTGGGGATTAGTTGGAAAGATGCCCCTTTACGCTGGGGGTAGGTGGAAAAGATGCCCCTTTACGTTGGGTATCAGTGGGAAAGATGTCCCTTTACGTTGGGTATCAGTGGGAAAGATGTCCCTTTACGTTGGGTATCGGTGGGAAAGATGCCCCTTTTCCTTGGGTATCGGTGGGAAAAATGCCCCTTTACATTGGGGATCAGTGGAAAAGATTACATTGGGGACCGGTGGGAAAGATGCCCCTTTACGTTGGGGATTGGTGGAAAAGTTAGCCCTATACGTCGGGGACTGGTGGAAAAGATGCCCCTTTACGTTGGGGATAGGTGGAAAAGATACCCCTTTACGTTGGGTATCAGTGAGAAAGATGCCCTTTTACGCTGGGGATCAGTGGGAAAGATGCCCTTTTACGCTGGGGATCAGTGGGAAAGATGCCCCTTTACGCTAGGGATCAGTTGGAAAGATGCCCCTTTACGCTTGGGATCAGTTGGAAAGATGCCCTTCCCGTTTACATTGGGTGACAGTGGGAAGGATGCTCCTTTACATTAATTACCAGTGGGAAAGATGCCCCTTTACATTGGGGATAAGTGGAAAGAATGCCCCCTTTGGGGATCAGTAAGAAAGAATGCCCCTTTACGTTGGGGGTCCGTGGGAAAGATGCCCCTTTACGCTGGGGATCAGCGGGAAAGATGCCCCTTTACGCTGGGGATCAGCGGGAAAGATGCCCCTTTACGCTGGGGATCAGCGGGAAAGATGCCCCTTTACGCTGGGGATCAGCGGGAAAGATGCCCTTTTATTGTCGGGCTCAGTGAGAATGACGCCCCTTTACGCTGGGGATCAGTTGGAAAGATGCCCTTCCCTTTTACATTGGGGAACAGTGGGGCGGATGCTCCTTTACATTAATTACCAGTGGGAAAGATGCACCTTTACATTGGGGATAAGTGGAAAGAATGGCCCTTTTGGGGGATCAGTAAGAAAGAATGCCCATTTACATTGGGTATCAGTAGAAAAAAAATTCCCCAATTCACATTGAGGATCAGTGGGAAGGATGCCTCCTTAGATTGGGGGTCAGTGGGAATAATGGCCCATTTACATTGTGCATCAGCGAGTTGAATGCCCCCTTACAGACAAAAAGATGATTGGTGTTATGCTGCTTTGCTTCACTAAGTGCCTTTGGACCTGGAACTTACCAGACACTGTCATATGGGAAGTCAATCAGCTCGTAGCTCAAGGAACCCCTAGCAAATTCTGGAGGAGTCCTCGGTAGGGAATTCTGGTTGAGAATAGCTGGGTTCTGATGTCTTTGCAAATATTCTTTTCTGATGAAATCCCTCTGTAAGTCACAACTTTCACTTTCACAGCTTCCACTGGTTAGATCAGCCTTTCCCAAAATTTTAACTCTAGAGGAACCCTCAAAATAATTTTGAGGACTTGGGAAACCCCCTGCTAAATTCATTCATCAGGGGTCAGTGGGAAGAATGTCCCTATTACACTGATGGTCAGGAGGTCATCCTTTTAGACAGCCAAGATCATTGGTGCCATGCCACTTGCTCTGCTACCTTAGGACCTGAAATGATGAAGGCACCACCAAGAGGTCTGTCAGCCACAACATAAGGATTCCTAGGGTTCCTCCACGGAGTCCTGGTTGAAATGTCTGGGTTAGGATTTTTTCATGAATGTTTTAATATGTGGCCATATTATGCGTAAAAAATGTCCTCTGTTGTGCATGGTTTTCATTTCTAATAAGTTTTTTTTTTTTTTTTTTTTTTTCGTAAGGCAAACAATTGGGACATATTCTAGAGTACACGTAAGTGTTGGGGGTCCCTTTCCCTGGGGCTCCCAGACATGCTGTCTTTGAAGAAGTATCTGACGGAGGGTCTTATCCAGTTCACCATTTTACTGAGCCTGATGGGTGTGCGTGTGGACTTTGATTCATATCTTCCCTCTCACCTGCCCCCTTTGCACGAGATCATTCTGGGGCCTACATCCGCTTATACACAGACTCAGTTCCACAGCCTTCGTGGTACCTCTGAAGGCTATGGGGTTCACCCCAAGAGTGTGGACTTGGACCAGTTTTTCACCTCCCGCAGACTGCTAAGCCGTATGCGTGCGCTCGACAGACTGCAGGTGCCCAGCACAGAGCTTGATGCATGGTTAGTGCACAGGGAAGCAGAGGGCTCGGTGTCCAGTGCTCAGACTGGTTCCAGCCGTTCTACCGACAGTCCTCAAAACCTCCCGACTTCAGAGAGCAACCTCAGGGACAGCATAGACAATGAACAAGGATGTGCATCAGAGGAACCGGGAGCATCTGCTCAGTGCGAAAACACAGAACTTGGAAAAGAGGTAAGAAATACTTTATCAAAGTACAGAATGCTGTTATATAATCACTCCATTTTCTGAGGTTTACATGCCTGGACTTGTACATTGATTTCTTGGATCAGGACTTGGGGGAGGAGGATGGTTGTTTTGGAGAAGGAGGGCCAGGGGGTTGTTTTTCTTATGTGTCTGACATGTGAACAGTCTGCATTGCAGACAGGATTAGGGTCACCTTACGTTACTCCATAGTCAAGTGTATAGAAATCCAGTTAGACTTGCCGGTAACTCTATTTGCAGGAGTCTTCCAAAACAGCATGTGACTGATTGCGTTTCCTGTACCCGGAGGAGATGCATCGCAGATGAGAATCCTGAGCTGAGCTGCCTCCTACCGGTTTCTATGCGATGTGTCTCCTCCGGAATACAATACCTGTCATGTGCTGTCCTGGAAGACGATTTGGGAAACAGGAATTTGTCTTTAAACGTACAGTATGTTGCAAATTGTAACCTGAAAAATTGCAGAAGTATATATTTTGGATAGACCATTAGGATTTGTTGTACCACCAAGACCTTCATAGTCTCATGTGATCATCCATCAGTCTCGCTGCTATGTGACAAATTAAACCTATTTACTGTAGCCCACGAGTGGTTATGTCACTGTATGTGGTAACATTTGTTTACTTTGATTGGTACGTTACACCATTATGTTGAGTGTATGCTTGAATAAGCGTACAGTATCTCGCAAAAGTGAATACACCCCTCACATTTTTGTAAATATTTAATTCTATCTTTTCATGTGACAACACTGAAGAAATGACACTTTGCTACAATGTAAAGTAGTGAGTGTACAGCTTGTATAACAGTGTAAATTTGCTGTCCCCTCAAAATAACTCAGCACACAGCCATTAATGTCTAAACCGCTGGCAACAAAAGTGAGTACACCCTTAAGTGAAAATGTCCAAATTGGGCCCAATTAGCCACTTTCCCTCCCCGGTGTCATGTGACTCGTTAGTGTTACAAGGTCTCAGGTGTGAATGGGGAGCAGGTGTGTTAAATTTGGTGTTATCACTCTCTCTCTCTCATACTGGTCACGGGAAATTCAACATGGCACCTCATGGTAAAGAACTCTCTGAGGATCTGAAAAAAAGAATTGTTGCTCTACATAAAGATGGGCTAGGCTATAAGAAGATTGCCAAGACCCTGAAACTGGGCTGCAGCACGGTGGCCAAGACCATACAGCAGTTTAACAGGACAGGTTCCACTCAGAACAGGCCTCGCCATGGTCGACCAAAGAAGTTGAGTGCACATGCTCAGCATCATATCCGGAGGTTGTCTTAGGGAAATAGATGTATGAGTGCTGCCAGCATTGCTGCAGAGGTTGAAGGGGTGGGGGGTCAGCCTGTCAGTGCTCAGACCATACGCCGCACACTCCTCAAATTGGTCTGCATGGCTATCGGCCCAGAAGGAAGCCTCTTCTAAAGATGATGCACAATGCACAAGAAAGCCGGCAAACAGTTTGCTGAAGCAATCAGACTAACGACATGGATTACTGGAACCATGTCCTGTGGTCAGATGAGACCAAGATAAGCTTATTTGGTTCAGATGGTGTCAAGCTTGTGTGGCAGCAGCCAGGTGAGGAGTACAAAGACAAGTGTGTCTTGCCTACAGTCAAGCATGGTGGTGGGAGTGTCATGGTCTGGGGCTGCATGAGTGCCGAGCTACAGTTCATTGAGGGAACCATGAATGCCAACATGCACTGTGACATACTGAAGCAGAGCATGAAATCTCCCCGCCCCCCTTCGGAGACTTGGCCGCAGGGCAGTATTCCAACTTGATAACGACGCCAAAAACACCTCCAAGACAACCACTGCCTTGCTAAAGAAGCTGAGGGTAGAGGTGATGGACTGGCCAAGCATGTCTCCAGACCTAAACCCTATTGACCATCTGTGGGGCATCCTCAAACGGAAGGTGGAGGAGCGCAAGGTCTCTAACTTCCACCAGTTCGGTGATGTCATCATGGAGGAGTGGAAGAGGACTCCAGTGGCAACCTGTGAAGCTCTGGTGAACTCCATGCCAAAGTGGGTTAAGGCAGTGCTGGAAAATAATTGTGGCCACAAAAATATTGATTCTTTGGGCCCAATTCTCACTTAGGGGTGTACTCACTTTTGTTGCCAGTGGTTTAGACATTAATGGCTGTGTGTTGAGTTATTTTGAGGGGACAGCAAATTTACACTGTTATACAAGCTGTACACTCACTACTTTACATTGTAGCCAAAGTGTCATTTCTTCAGCGTTGTCACATGAAAAGATATAATAAAATATTTACAAAAATGTGAGGGCTGTACTTGCTTTTGTGAGATACATATGTCAGCCTTTCCCAACCCTTTTACCCCAGAGGAACCGTTTAAAAAAATAAATAAATAAATATATATATATATATATTTTATTTATTTATTAGGTCTCTGGGAACCCCAGCTAAAGTTAATTAATCCAGGTTCGTGGAAAGAATGCCTCTCACATTGGTGTTCGGTGAGAAGAGTGCCACTCTACAGTGGTGGTTAGAATGCCACTCTTACAGACAGCTAAATAGATCATTGGTGTCATGCTACTGGCTGTGCCAAGTGGTGCTGGACATGGAATTAAGCACCATCGAATGGGAGGTCAATAAACCACAGCTCAAACCTCTGGAGATACCCTAGGTGTCCAGTGAACCCTGGACTGCTCAGGCCTAACCTTTGGCTATAGAAGACAAAAAACAAATAAGGCTCCCAGTAAAAAAGTGAGCATTACACCTTCTCACATTAGCCCCTGAGCTAGTGTGACTTAAAGTGGTTGTAAACCCTTATATATATACCCAGTGAAGTGACTGGCCTCAGGTGATGCACAGAGATGAAACAGATCCTCATACATAAGTTGTATCTGTTTACAGTGCCTTGCGAAAGTATTCGGCCCCCTTGAACTTTGCGACCTTTTGCCACATTTCAGGCTTCTAACATAAAGATATAAAACTGTAATTTTTTTGTGAAGAATCAACAACAAGTGGGACACAATCATGAAGTGGAACAAAATTTATTGGATATTTCAAACTTTTTTAACAAATAAAAAACTGAAAAATTGGGCGTGCAAAATTATTCAGCCCCTTTACTTTCAGTGCAGCAAACTCTCTCCAGAAGTTCAGTGAGGATCTCTGAATGATCCAATGTTGACCTCAATGACTAATGATGATAAATAGAATCCACCTGTGTGTAATCAAGTCTCCGTATAAATGCACCTGCACTGTGATAGTCTCAGAGGTCCGTTTTAAAGCGCAGAGAGCATCATGAAGAACAAGGAACACACCAGGCAGGTCCGAGATACTGTTGTGGAGAAGTTTAAAGCCGGATTTGGATACAAAAAGATTTCTCAAGCTTTAAACATCCCAAGGAGCACTGTGCAAGCGATAATATTGAAATGGAAGGAGTATCAGACCACTGCAAATCTACCAAGACCTGGCTATCCCTCTAAACTTTCAGCTCATACAAGGAGAAGACTGATCAGAGATGCAGCCAAGAGGCCCAGAAGGTAAAGTTATAATAGCGAACGTGTCACGAGGAACCCTACAAATTTCGAACTCTTTAGAAAAACATAGGTTTAGG
>BLSH010443659.1:515245-540703 GCA_018402905.1 Glandirana rugosa | reverse complement strand
TTTTTTTCGAGTAATACTTTATGAGTGGAACTTTACTTCTAGGCTGACTCGACGAGCCAGGGGAGACTCCCTCGCCTGTAGAAGGGAGCCTAGAACGAAGGCCCATGAGCCGAGGCCGCGACACTGACCGGTCTCGGCGCTCCACAGTGAGGGCGTGTTCTCACGACCTCGGGTAGAAAAGCCGTTAGAGACCGTGATACGTGGCCCGGAAACGGCCCCGTAGTGCCGCGTACGCGGCACTCCGGTGTCGACGAACCTCCCCGTTATAGAGAATTTGGTATGTCCAAATCCTCTATAAGTAAAATGGATGTCCATTCGGAATAATATCCGAATGGACAACGCCGCACGACCGCGCAATTGTCAGTTAAAGCGACGCAGCGCCGAATCGCAAAAAGGGCTCCGGTCCTAAAGCTGGAAATCCTTCCGGGGCTGAAGTGGTTAAAGCGGTTTTCTACCCTTTGGGGACACTTTTACCTACAGGTAAGCCTATAATAAGGCTTACCTGTAGGTAAAATGAATATCTCCTAAACCTGTATGGTTTAAGAGATATTGCCCCTCCAAGCAGCTGTGGCCTCACGGCGCATGCGCCGTGATGCCCCGGCAAAGGCCCGGTGCATAGTGCCAGAGATTGCCGAAAAGATGGGCTCCAGCACTCTTGTGCGGGAGTGACACCTCGCGGCTCTGGCCAGTCACAGCGCCGGAGCCGAGTACCCGGAAGCAAGATCCGAGGGAAGATGTCCGCTCCCTCAGAGGGGACCGAGCAGCTCAGTCGGATCTTCATTTCAAGGTGAGTATTTCATAATGAGCTTTTTTTTTTTTTAACAGGGTAGACAACCGCTTTAATTGAGACAAGTACACACTATAGAAGCATATGCTTTGCCCATAGTTCATGTGTGAGGTAGGGATGCACCGATACTGGGTTTCTATTGGCGAGTACGAGTACCGATAATTTTGATCAAGTACTCGCCAATACAGAGTACCGATACTCTGTGGTGCAATTTGCGTCCATACAAGATTAATGGGCACAAATCACACTGCAAAGAATTGCATGTGATTTCCTCCCCCCTCCCCCCCTGTAGGTATAAGGCAGAAGTGATGTCAGCTTGGGGGCAGACCGCTGGACATCTCCAGCCCTGTGAGCACCTCCAGTGGCCATGTTTTGCTATCATCAGCAGGACAGGGACACTGCAGATATGGATTTGACCAGATATTTACTTTGTGAGCTGGTATAATATTATAATAAACTGCCTATTGCTGCACAACATGGCGCTTCCCTTTCTTTACTGGGTTCACACACACAGAAGCGGTGGGAGAAATCGCACTGCATTCCTATTCAAATCGCATACATTTCTTTGCAGTGCCATTTGCGCCCATTCATTTTGTATGGATGCAAATTGCACCGCAAAAGATTGGTATGGGGGGGCATTTTCATGACTGCTCATGAAAATACTCGGTATCACCACCGTTATTGGTGCATTTGTCTGAGGTTTAGCACTTTAAGGTCAGAAGTCCATACAAAAGTCATACTATCTCTATATCCTGTTTAATTGACTCATTTATTTACTATGCGTTTTATATGGTATTGATTGTGTATACTAATTTATTCTCAACATTAACTGTTCTATAGAAAATGAGGTTAAACTTTTATATAAATTGTCCATTGCCAATTGTTTGTTGCATGTATTTTTAGCATTGCGCAGCAGAGTTTGTTTTTTTTTTTTTTTTTTCTTTTTTCCCTCTGCTTTGGAAGCATGCAAATAGTGATTTGTATTTGTGTACTTTATTTGAATAGACGGACAGATCATAACTTGGCTGTCTTCTGTTGGAGATAATGATGAAGGAATGGACAGCTGTTATTTGTGTCACGTTGGCAGTATGACCAGAGGTGACAGGTGCCTGGTCCACGCTTGCACAATATAGAGCCTCTTAGGCTTATAGGCAGCAGGGGACACTCATATAACCTGTTTATGTGTTTGCAGCACAGATGCACTTCAGCCATGTCTCACACACATGGGGAGGGGGGAGTCATGTGATGTGCACGTTGGCAACAGAATATAATAATTAATCCTCTGTGTTTCGGTGTGTCAAATATTTTTTTTGATATAGAGATGGTAACTGTTTTTTATTTAATTTTTTTTTTTTTTTTTTTACAAGTGCCCTTGTCCATATGAGTGACCTATCCATGCTTGTCTGTTGTATTGCTGTGCAGTGCTTCATGTTACTCTGGTGCACGGCCTCATGCAGCTGACACAAAAACATGTCAAGATGACATCTTGAAGGACTTTAACTTGGCGGTGACCTTGAGAGTTTGTGGAGGGCTTTCTGCCTCGGCAGACAATGCAGTGATTTGCTGTAGGGCTCTGGCCTCCTCCAGAGTACAGATGCTGAATAGGAGTACATGAAAGCTTTCTTTTCTTTCAGCTTTAATATGTATCCCATTGGGATGATGTCCATCATTTTACATTTGCAGGCCATCTGTGCCGGGACCTAATTTTTAATTAGTGATGTTTTGTTATGCATGAAAACACAACCTAGCATTAGAACCCGACATGTGGCTCAAGTTATTTTATTTTTTTAAATTAAATGTAGGGTTAATATAATGTGTGTGTGTGTGTGTGTGTGTGTGTGTTTGTGTATATGTGTATATATATATATATATATATATATATAAAATAATGCTCAGCATAATGAGTACACCCCTTTTTTTTGAAAAGTAAGATTTTAATCAATATCTCAATGAACACAAGAATAATTTCCAAAATCTTGACAAAACAGAGATTTATAGAACATTTGTTAAGCTCAGTACATGAAAGTAAGGTTATTAATATAACTTACAAAATTTTCACTTTTACTCAAATTAGTCGATGCAAAAATGAATACACCCCTCAACAAAAACTACTCCATCTATTTAGTATTTTGTAGGACCTCCATGATTTGTAAGGACAACACCAAGTCTTCTAGGCATGGAATGAACAAGTTGGCGACCTATTGCTTCATCTTTTTCCATTCTTCAAGAATGACCCCTTTTAGAGCCTGGATGCTGGATGGAGAGTGATGCTCATCTTGTCTCTTCAGAATTCCCCATAGATGTTCAATTGGATTCAGATCAGGAGACTTACTTGGCCACTGAATCACTTTCACCCTGTTCTTCAGAAATACAACAGTGGCCTTAGATGTGTGTTGTGGATCATTGGCATGTTGGAAAAGTGCACAACAACCAAGGGCAAGGAGTAATGGTAGCATCTTCTCTTTCAATATAGAGCAGTACATCTGTGAATTCACGATACCATCAATAAAATGCAGCTCCCCAACACCAGAAGCACTCATGCAGCCCCACAGGGGGCACCACCATGTTTCTCTGTAGGCACCATGCATTCTTTGTACTCCTCACCTTTGGAACGCCATACAGTTTTGAAGCCATCAGTTCCAAAAACCTTTATCTTCATCAGTACAGAGTCCCAATATTCTTCTTTTTCAGCATGGGCCCTGGTAAATTATAGGCAGTCTTTTTTGTGCATGGTCTTTAGGAGAGGCTTCCTTTATGGATGACACCCATGCATCCCATTCCTCTGCAGTTTACGCCGTATTGTCACGGGAAACAATCACCCCAGTTTGACTTTTTACTTCTTTAGCTAACTGCAGTGAACTTGCATGATGATTTAATTCAACCCTTCTCATCAGAAGACGCTCCTGTCGAGGTGTTAACTTCTGTGGACAGCCTGGACGTCTCTGTGAGATGGTTGCAGTTCCATCTTTGTTATATTTTTGTATCACTTTTGCTACAATATTCTGACTGATAAGTAAAGCTTTGCTGGTCTTCTTGCAGCCTTCACCTTTCTTGTGTAAAGAAATAATTCTCTTTCTCACACCTTGTGACATTTCTCTTCCATGTGGTGCCATTGCTGACAGCATGAAATGGGAGGGGTTTTCTTTAAAGTTTTTGTCAATCCTTGACAACCACTTTAACCTACAGGTAAGCCTACAGGCTTACCTGTAGGTTCCCTGCATATCTCCTAAACCTGTACGGTTTAGGAGATATACAGGGTACTGCGATGTGTCCACGTCATCGGGCACATGCACAGTGAAGAAACGGCCTCCGTGTGCCGTTCCTTTACTGAGATCGTGACATCACGCTACTCCGGCCGGTCACAGAGCCGAAGATCGTGGCCATGGAAGGAAGAGGGGCAGAAGATGGACGCTTCCTACTGCGGGGACAGCGTTGTACATCACGGGCTTCCAATGCAGGTAAGTGCCACATAATGGGCTAATATGCGATGCATACTAGCCCATTATGCTTTTACATTGCAGAGTAATGAAGAGGAAGTAAAACCCATCATGCTCAACTGTCTGCTGGACACCTGTTTAATGAATAATTAGACTCGTATGTAGTTGAATTCTTGTTAATTAGGATTTTGTTGTCTAAAATTTTAGCTTTGCTCCTAAGACTTTCATTGGGGTGTATACATTTTTGCAACATGGTCTTGCATTTGTTAGGAAAAATACTTTTTGGGCTTGGCTCACACTGCCGCGACCTGAAAGTTGCGCAACTTACAGTGCAACTTTGCCAGGCGACTTCGGCGTGACTTTGAAGCAACGTCAAAGAATGCCTGTGCAATCTTCCGGTAACGTCTGCTCCAAATCACATCAATTAAAATGAGGATCCGACTTGGAGGCAACTTCCATTAAAGTTTCTGGGCACAAGTCTCATAGAAGTTGCCTTGAAGTAGTACAGGAACTTTTTCTAAAGTCGGAGGGCTAATTAAGCTTGCTCTCATTGACTAAAATGGGATTTCACATGTCACGCGACTTGGTGTCGCAAGTCAGATCCGTAGTCGCGGCAGTGTGAACTGAGCCCTAGTGTGTGCAAATCAACAAATCTTGGCTGCAATCAATGGCCCATATTTATGGAAGTATTTCGTCGTATACTGTCCCATAGTAAATGTTGATTCTGAAAGGAAAGGTTTTCTGACAAATCTGTTGGAGTGTACTCATTTATGCAGAGCACTGTCTATTATTTTAATTAATTAAAAAATTTTATATATATATATATATATATATATATATATATATATATATATATATATATTCTAAAAATGTTTTACCTTTTTTTTTTTTTGTAAATATTTTAGATCTTTTCGTGTCAAAACTGAAGAAATTACACTTTTGTAGAATGTAAAGTAGTGAGTGTACAGCTTGTATAACAGTGTAAATTTGCTGTCCTCTCAAAATAACTCCAACACACAGCCATTAATGTCTAAACCGCTGGCAACAAAAGTAAGTACACCCCTAAGTGAAAATGTCCAAATTGGGCCCAATTAGCCATTTTCCCTCCCCGGTGTTGTGTGACTCGTTAGTGTTACAAGGTTTCAGGTGTGAATGGGGAGTAGGTGGGTTAAATTTAGTGTTATCCCTCTCATACTGGTCACTGGAAGTTCAACATGGCAAAGAACGCTGAGGAGCTAAAAAAAAAAAAAAAAAAAATGATTGCCTTACATAAAGATTGTACAGGCTATAAAAAGATTGCCAAGACCCTGAAACCAAGCTGCAGCATGGTGGCCAAGACCATACAGCGGTTTAACAGGACAGGTTCCACTCAGAACAGGCCTCGCCATGGTCACCCAAAGAAGTTGAGTGCACGTGCTCCGTGTCATATGCAGAGGTTGGCTTTGGGAAATAGACGTATGAGTGCTGCCAGCATTGCTGCAGAGGTTGAAGGGGTGGGGGGTCAGCCTGTCAGTGGTCAGACCATACGCCACACACTGCATCAAATTGGTTTGCATGGCTGTCATCCCAGAAGGAAGCCTCTTCTAAAGATGATGCACAAGAAAGCCTGCAAATAGTTTGCTGAAGACAAGCAGACTAAGGACATGGATTACTGGAACCATGTCCTGTGGTCTGATGAGACCAAGATAAACTTATTTGGTTCAGTTGGTGTCAAGCGTTTGTGGCGGCAACCAGGTGAGGAGTACAAAGACAAGTGTGTCTTGCCTACAGCTAAGCATGGGGGTGGGAGTATCATGGTCTGGGGCTGCATGAATGCTGCCCGCGCTGGGGAGCTACAGTTCATTGAGGTAACCATGAATGCCAACATGTACTGTGACATACTGATGCAGAGCATAAACCCCTCCCTTCAGAGACTGGGCCACAGGGCAGTACTCCAACATGATAACGACCCCAAACACACCTCCAAGACGACCACTGCCTTGCTAAAGAAGCTGAGGGTAAAGGTGATGGACTGGCCAAGCATGTCTCCAGACCTAAACCCTATTGAGCATCTGTGGGGCATCCTCAAACGGAAGGTGGAGGAGCGCAAAGTCTCTAACATCCACCAGCTCCGTGATGTCATCATGGAGGAGTGGAAGAGGACTGCAGTAGCAATCTGTGAAGCTCTGGTGAACTCCATGCCCAAGAGGGTTAAGGCAGTGCTGGAAAATAATTGTGGCCACAAAAATATTGACACTTTGGGCCCAATTTGGACATTTTCACTTAGGGGGTGTACTCACTTTTGTTACCAGCGGTTTAGACATTAATGGCTGTGTGTTGAGTTATTTTGCGGGGACAGCAAATTTACACTGTTATACAAGATGTACACTCACTACTTTACATTGTAGCAAAGTGTAATTTCTTCAGTGTTGTCACATGAAAAGATAGAATAAAATATTTACAAAAATGTGAGGGGTGCACTCACTTTTGTGAGATACTGTGTGTATGTATATTTATGTGACTTTGTTTATTTTGCTGGTGTATTTGATTTCTGATTTGTGTGTGTGTCTTTTTTTACTTCTTGAAACACAAAGAAAATAACAGGCCTGAACTTATGGTACATTTTTGGTGGCTGAAGGTATGTTCATGTTTTGTTTGTTTTTTCACCTTCCAGGAAGTTGATCCGATAGATATTTTATGGCTTCAGGATATTGACCTTGGAGCTGGGCGAGAAGACTTTGAGAGTCGCCAGCATCACAAAGACAATGAGGATGTTTGGGAATCCTTGGGGGATAGCTCAGGAAGTGAAGACGTGGAACACCGGTTGCAAGTAGATGGGGAGACTGGAGAAAATGTACCACAGGAGGTGAGTGATGTGTTGCCATTGAGAAGACAGGACCATTTATACCTTTTTGGAGTGCTGATTGGTGTCGTCTTTTCAGGTCCAGTCAGCAATGTCATTGGCAGAATGCCTGAGTCTCCTGGATGACACTTTCCAGTTTGATTCTTCAGAGGTAACTGGCGCTCTTTGACCTTCTTACTGCTGCTGTTTTTGTGTGACCTATTTAAGCCTTGCTTATATGGGATTCGAGTTGTATAAGAACAGTGTGTACAGCAAGCTTTTAGATAAGCGCTTTAAAGTTTCAGCAAGCCTCACATTTATTTCTTGAAGCTTTTAGAGCACCATGTAGCTCCAGCGTGGGGATTCCAGTAAAAGATTCTAATAGAGCTGTCATTTTAAAGGATATCTGTAGCCAAAACCTTTTTCTTTTCCTCCAGATTAGGATGCTATGAGCAAAGTTTAGAACCCCTGTTATCTAGGTTGCCGTTAAAGAGATTTCTTCCCATTTCCTGACCTGGTGAGCCCCATCGCTCTCAAGCAATGACCAATGAGTGCCTCGGCAATCCAGGACTCTCCTCCTGCCATTGGCTCCCGCTGCTGTTAATCAAAGTCAGCCAGCCTACAGGAGAGAGGGGGGGCGGGCCAAACTCTGGCTCCGTGTCTGAATGGACACTGGGAGCTGTGACTCGGCTTGGGTTCCCCCATAGCAAGCTGCTTGCTGTGGGGGCACGCAAACGTAGGGAGGGGCGAGGAAAGCCGAACAGGGACCGGGAGAAGATGGGGATTTTGGCTGCCCTGTGCAAAACCACTGCACAGAGCAGTTGAGTATAACAAGAGAAAAAAAAAAATGAGACTTTACAATCCCTGGGTAAGGAAAGGTCCCCCAACAAGTTTTGAAACCCAACCCAACTGTGCTTCACAATAATTCCTTTTAGTTACTAGATATCCTCAGTCTTGCTTTTATAGACCCATCCCCTGAGGGGACAGCACCCAAGCACTCTAACCTTACAGGTGGTTACCTGATCCATCAGCACTGCCCTCTGCAACATTGAGTGCTGATCGCTGCTAGTAAAAATCTGAACCAGACTGAAAACGGGTAAAAAATAAAAAAGTAAGTATACCAAGAAAGGAAGAAAAAAATGCATTTGATGGTGGGGAAACATGAAGAGTGGGGGCCTGGAGTTGGGCATTAAACATCTGTCAGGCTTCAGAACTCTCATCATTATTTGAAAGGTGTTAAAAGGCTGAGAGCAGAAGCTTTAAAGGAAGCTGATACTCCTATTAATGCATGTCACTGACATTCCAAAATTGGAGCTGGAGAGTGTTTTTAACGGCTTTAACCTCTTGCCGACCATCAGCAGTACATTTACTGCTGGCGCGCGGCAGCCCCGGGCACTGCGACATACCCATACATTGCAGTGCACTTCCTGGTTTATAGGCACTCATTCGCGCGCCCCCTGCTGACCTGTGCTGTGATTGGACACTAGGGGTGTTGAAAATAATCGATGCATCGTGATTCGAAAGTTAACGTTGCTGCGAGCCGCTATAATCAATGTCGGTTGACGTCATACGGCACCCCTCTGGCATTGATCCCAGCCGTCCACCTGGCACTGGCCCCACCATGCCCCCCTGGCACTGGCCCCACCATGCCCCTGATTCCAGCCATCTCTACCACTGGAGAAACATTTAGTTTTGCTGACTGCTTGAATTTTTGCATAAAAAGTTTTTAACCATGCACACTTGCGCAGCAATCGTGATGCATCACGGAATCGAATTGAATCATGGACAGGATAACTGAAATGGCATCGAAACCAGTGAAGATGGGCACCCCTATTGGACACTGGTTATAGCATGATTGACTCTATACCTGCTGTTTGGCTGTGGCCAATCACAGCACAGAGATCTGTGGGTTGGTAAACACAACACACAGATCTAACTGTATTTCTCCCTCCTTTCAGTTACCATTCAGCACTGAAAGCAAGAGAGACTCCAGCGAGATGATCAGTGAGTAAAAGCAGCGCACATACACTTGTAATGCACACACTTGATTGCACTTATGACAGGGCTTGACAAATTTGCCTTGAATCTAGGAGCCGGCTAAAAAAGTTAGAAGCCAATTTTTTATAGCGTAGTGTGGGGTTGAAAGCGCCAGGGGTAAGACAAGTAATTTGCGCCCCTAACCCTAACTTACTCACAGCAGAGCAGCCAGTCAATAACTCCACCATTACATCAGGGAGTGACACTAAAAAATCTTATGGGGGAAACTCCTTATTATGCCGAATGCATCGTGACTGCGGCATGTAAAACGCCCTCATCTCCTGCCTAATGGAGCTTAAGGGTGGCAAAAACATGTCTCTACTGCACATTATTACCACCCAACTTGCACATCTAAACAAAGTCTTAGTGACATTGTAAATAAAATACAAAAAAAAAAGGTGAAAAGTATTCCAGCGCTGCTGATCTTCTGCTGCCTCTTTGCAGCCACTTCCTGCCTACATGTGTGTCCCCCAAAGTGACTTTTCATTGCTCTGGTGGGTTTCCGGTCACCATGAAATTCTGGAGCCCAGCTGCACATAGAGTGGTAATTGTTGATGGTACACAGGGCTTTATCACAATTTTGTTGCTTAGCATAAAGGTCACGTTTCTCGCGGTGTGACATCATCTTTCATATTATACAAAAAAATAATGGGCTAACTTTACTGTTTAGTTTTTTTTTTTTTATTCGTTAAAAGTGTATTTTTTCCCAAAAAATTGCGCTTGAAAGACCGCTGCGCAAATACCATGGGACATAAAATATTGCAGCAACCACCATTTTATTCTCTAGGGTCTCTGCTAAAAAATAATATATAATGTTTGGGGGTTCCAAGTAATTTTCTAGCAGAAAACCCTGGATATTTAATTGTAAGCCACTAATGTGAGAGAGGGTTTAGTCTTTAAATGGTTAAACTTTATCTAGCCTGGAGAGATAATTGCTTTAAAAGAAGAAGATACATTGTTTGTTTCTAGTTAGAATGAAGAAAAGTAACAAATATCCCGGGCAGCCAGCCAAGTTTAACAGCTGTTAGATTAAGCAGAGAACTCTTGGCTCTCGCTGAATCTGACTCGCTGTTTTAACATGGGGAGAGAAGGAATGGCAGTCACTCGCCAGGACGCGATTTCTGGTCGCCATGGCGACCTGGCGCCCGGGGTTTGTCGAGGCCTGACTTATAATCACTCCTGTCATCCAGCCAATGCCATTAGTACAGTGTACCGTATTATCCCTGTATTAGTGACGCCAGTGTCCCTCCCAGCCAGTGTCCGTTAGTGCTTGCCACACTAGAAGTCGCTGTTCACCGCCACTACTAGTATAGTGTCTGTACGGATCAGTATCTTGGTCATGATCAGAAATATATTAGTGTGTATCCAATAATAAAGTGTCCCCAAATTCACAGTTTGGCAGTTACTAAAGACATGTAGCAGAATACATTTTGTCCTAAATTTATGAAGGAATTTAGTTTTATTGGATATGTTCTATAACCAAAAGTAGACAATATTGTTTTTCATTTTTTTCATTTGCGTAAAAGACCTAGTGGTAATCAAAAGAAAGCGCTCTTTGTGTGGAAAAAAAATTATAAATTTTAATTTGTGTACCGTGTTGTGTGGCCAAGCAATTGCCAGTCAAAGTAGCGCAGTGCTAAATAGCAAAAAATGCTCTAGTCATGAAGGAGGTAAAACCTTAGTCAAGTGACTGAGAAAGGTGTCTGAAGCTTGCTAAAAGAGCTCCAAATGCTTAGTGAAAGCTTGCTGCACACACTGCTCTTAGATAAGCTGAAGTCCATGTGTACAATACCTTAGAGTGTAGTCTGACTTCTTCTTTTGTAGTTTCCAGCTCCTGCCCCAACAAATATCTTGGATACAGAACCAGGCCAGACAGGTTTAGAACAATCAGATGGTCTGCTGTCTCCATTTCTACCAGATATTGAGACCCCTCTGGACTTAGAGGAGCAGTGGCAGGACCTAATGTCACTCATGGATATGCAGGTAATGACTGTTTGTAATTTTGAACTGAATACTGCCCAGTTTTCACTTATCTAAAACGACGCTATATTACCAAAAGTATTGGGACGATTGCCCTTTCACACACATGAACTTTAATGGCATCCCAGTCTTAGTCTGTAGGGTTCAATATTGAGTTTGCCCACCCTTTGCAGCTATAACAGCTTCAACTCTTCTGGGAAGGTTTAGGAGTGTGTCTATGGGAATGTTTGACCATTCTTCCAGAAGTGCATTTGTGAGGTCAGGCACTGATGTTGGATGAGAAGGCATGGCTCTCAGTCTCCTCTCTAATTAATCCCAAAGGCGTTCTATCAGGTAGAGGTGAGGACTCTGTGCAGGCCAGTCAAGTTCCTCCACTCCAAACTCACTCATCCATGTCTTTATGGACCTTGTTTTTGCACTGGTGTACAGTCATGTTGGAACAGGAATGGGCCATCCCCAAACTGTTCCCACAAAGTTGGGAGCATGAAATTGTGCAAAATGTCTTGGTATGCTGATGCCTTAAGAGTTCCCTTAACTGGAACTAAGGGGCCAAGCCCAACCCCTGAAAAACAGCCCCACACCACAATCCCCCCTCCACCAAATGATTTGGCCCAGTGCACAAAGCAAGGTCCATAAAGACATGGATGAGTGAGTTTGGGGTGGAAGAACTTGACTGGCCTGCACCTCAACCCGATAGAACACCTTTGGGATGAATTAGAGCGGAGACTGCAAGCCAGGCCTTCTCTCCAATATCCGTGTCTGACCTCACAAATGCGCTTCTGGAAGAATGGTCAAACATTCCCATAGAGACACTCCTAAACCTTGTAGACTGCCTTCCCAGAAGAGTTGAAGCTGCAAAGGGTGGGCCAACTCGATATTGAACCCTACAGACTAAGACTGGGATGCAATTAAAGTTTATGTGCATGTAAAGGCAGCTGTCCCAATACTTTTGGTAATATGTGTAGTTATAGCTGATCTCCAGGCAAATGGCAAGATCTCATAGCTTGGTCAGTGGCCTCACTCCTCTGCACAGCAGTGAAACAATGCAGCTTGGTTACCCCACCCCAAGACTTCTAATTGGCAAATAAAGGTGCACCACAATGATCATTAGATCATCAGCCTTCCATTTACTGTTGTTTAGATCCCAATAGATTGACAGTTCTGTGCAACATACTAAAATACTGTGCGAGGGATAGGCAATGCTGAGAATGCAGAGGCTAAAGCTAGTGTAAATACATGTAGTAATATTTTAATAAATACAGTATGTAACTTAAGCACATCATGTTGATTTTGTTATGTGCCTGGAGATCTGCTTAAATATGTTCCATTAGAGGGGGATCTCTTTGGAAAATAACATCTGATAATATGCTCGAGAATGTTGCTGGGTTTGCTTATCATAAAACCAATGATCTCAGATTTCATCTGTTGGTGGAACTTTAGATCGTGGTTTGTTTTTTTTCTTCAGTAACAAGAGTTCTCTGCGTGTAGTATGCAAACCTCTGCTCAGATTTCAGACCACCATGCGATGTATAGAGTGGTAAAATGCCTTTTACAGGGGGCTGTAGGAGTCTGGTTACATTTTATACTCCTAGGAGGCTTCTGAATTATCACTTATGATGGCAATTTTAGTGGATTGCTTGTATAATAATGTCTGAGATGTTGGTATACTCAGTAAGATTTTTGTATGTTTTCTTACATACATACAGTGTGGCCAGTTAACTGCCTTTTGGCAGCTTTAATTTAGTAGATTTCCCTAACCCTACTTGTTTTACATTTTAATGGGTATTTGTTCAGTCCCGGATTCAGCTGACAGAGGGCTAAAGTCCACCAATAATGGCTGGCTGGCTCAGCCCTTTCTTTCTCAGCACAATGCTAAGAGATTGAGCCAGCTACTCCCGCCCCTCCACAGCCCAACGCTCCAGTGAGCGCTGGAGGGGCAGAGCAGAAAGCTGGTCATTGGCAGTCACCGCTCTCTGTTCATTGAAGACCTAAAAAAAAAACGAGCGTCCGGTGGCCAACTGATCGCTCAGTTCTCAGTCTTCGAGCCGGTGGGGGAAAACGTTTGCATTGGATTGATGCTGCATCCACATAGGGGAATATGTGTGTTTTTTTTTTTTTTGTGGCTCTCTAATTCTGGGAAGACATCCGTGGATGTCCTCCCAGAACCATGCCCCCCACGGCACGCATCAGGCGTGCTCTGTGACCGATGTGTCTTAGGACAGAGCGGATCACAGATGGCGGTTCAAGGCCAATCACGGTGGCCCTTTACCATGTGATCAGCTGTGGCCAATTACAGCTGATCATATACAAACAGTCTTGCCTTTTGTGTGAGGAAAGGATAGCCGATAACTGTCAGCACATTGTTTACACCAACTCAACTTGTGGCCCTCCAGCTGTTGCAGAACATGAGGCATTGCAAGCCACTGACAGTTACAAGCATGACTCCCAAAGGCAGAGGCATGATGGGACTTCAGCTGGAGGGCCACAGGATGAGCACCCATGGTTTACACTGATAATCAGAGCACTGATCAACAGTGACCTGATTATCCGTGCAGGCCCATCAGTAAAGAAAAATCTTTTTTTTTATTTATTATTTTTTAATTTTTGGTCTTTTTTCATTTAGCACAAAATAAAACCCCAGTGGTGATTAAATACCACCAAAAGAAAGCTCTGTCTG
This sequence comes from Glandirana rugosa, assembly GCA_018402905.1. Taxonomy (NCBI): domain Eukaryota; kingdom Metazoa; phylum Chordata; class Amphibia; order Anura; family Ranidae; genus Glandirana; species Glandirana rugosa. The sequence continues at coordinate 526,964 of BLSH010443659.1, read as the reverse complement.
TCTCAAAAAAAGATAAAAATTTCATATGGGTGCAGTGTTGCATGACCGCGCAATTGTCATTCAAAGTGTGACAGCGCTGAAAGCTGAAAATTGGCCTGGGCAGGAAATGGATGAAAGTGTCTGGTATTGAAGTGGTTCATATCCCACACTTCCCCTTTTAAAGTGTAAGTTCACCTTTACAGAAAATCTGTAATGTGACCTTACATAGGACCCCTTCCTCATCCCACTTGGCCCCACTGTACCAGATTGTCGCGATCCCCCACTGTAACACCGAAAAGCCGATTCACCGGTCCGGGGATTTGAAATCCTGGCAGCTTCTCTCCTCGACAGTATGGGCTAGATTGCTTCTGTTTGGTCAGTGCTGTCCATGTGACGGTGCTGACTAATTAGAATCCCTGTTATCCATACTGCCTAAGCAATACAGACATGGGATTAAGCTGCAAGGGTTTCAAATCCCGTGTGAAGCGGATTTTTGGTGTCTGACAGCGGGGGATTGCGGCATTCTGGTACAGTGGGACCGGGTGGAATAGGGATGGGTTCCAGTGTAAGGTCACCTTACAGAATTTATGTAAAGGTGAACTTACACTTTAAAGTTATGAATTCATACAGCATAATTCTAATCTGGAGTGTAGACTTACAATACAAAGCTTTCTGGTCACTGTCAGCTGAGGGTTCAAAATCTCCCCCTACATACTTCCCAACAATAGAGCAGTGCTGTAGATGTGTATCATTTAACAGTGCTCTATCATTATTGAATTTCCTGAACTTGTTTCTTTTCATAGCCCATGGACATCAACGGTTCATCTGAGGACCCCTTATATCTAAGCATGGACCCATCGCTCCAGCAGAATGAAGGCATCAATCAAACAGCTTTTCAGGGTTGTTCTCAGAATATGTCTGTCTACAGTCCCACCATGGAGCATTTTCCTGTCCCTGAATCCCCACTGCCACAGCTCTCCTCCTCTCATAACTCTACTGACCTGAATTCCACTTTTGGGTTTACAAATTTTTCAGGAATTTTGTTTCCTTCCCAGCAAAACAGTACAGCTAATGTAACAGCCACTAATGTCATGCAAGATCCACTTAGTGGAATCCTGGATGAGGCTTTGCTGGATGAAATTAGCCTTATGGAGTTAGCAATGGAGGAAGGATTTAGCCAGGTTCAGGCCTCACAGCTTCAAGAAGAACTAGATTCAGATTCTGGTCTCTCTCTGGACTCTCACCGTAGCCCAGTGTCACCTAGTGGATCTGAAACCTCTTCATCTTCCTGCTCATCTTCCTCTTCCTCTTCCTCCTCTTTCTCCGAGGAGGGAGCTGTAGGATACAGTTCTGATTCTGAGATGGTGGAGCCTGAGGAGTCAGAAGAGTCCATTGGTTACCAGCCAGAATACAGCAAGTTCTGCCGAATGAGCTCTGAGGACCCTAGCCGATTTCAACGCTTGCTCTTTCTTGAGCATGTTGGGCACAATCATACCTACAATATGGTTCCCGAAGAGCCAGAGGAGGAGCCTCAACCTACAATGGGAAGAGGCAGCAGAAGATCTTCGGGGTTTGTAGACCGGCAAGCAGGGAGAGATGAGCAGAGAGCAAGAGCTATGAAGATTCCTTTTAGTAACGAGAAGATTATTAACCTACCTGTAGAGGAATTTAATGAGCTACTGACCAAGTACCAACTTACTGAGGCACAGCTTTGCTTAGTGCGAGATATTCGCAGGCGAGGAAAGAACAAGATGGCCGCTCAGAACTGCCGCAAGAGAAAATTGGACACAATTCTAAACCTTGAACAAGAAGTGAAGCGTTTAAGTCGAGAACGTAGCTCTCAGTTGAGAGAAAAAGGTGAAAACTTGAGATCATTACAGAGAATGAAGCAGGAAGTGGAAAGTCTTTATCAGGAAGTGTTCAGCCAGCTTAGAGATCAAGAAGGTCGGCCATACTCTCCTCAGCGATACGCCTTACACTACACCAGCAATGGCAACATAGTACTCATGCCACGCAATGCAGAGGGCCAACAAAGCCGTCGTTCAGAGAGGAAGGATCGGAGGAAGTGATGTATATGTATTTGAACTCAGGAATCTTACAGGACAGCGGGTGTGGGCTGTGCTTTCATTCAGGCCTCTGTATCAAACCTTTCACATAAGACTGACCCCATTGAGTGATGAGGTAGATGTCGACACATACTGAGGGCCAGGGGCTTTGTCCTGTCTGTATCTGGGCCCCGTCTGTCCAGGAATGAGGAGGAGGCCAGCTGGGCCTGTGGACAGAAGCATGCCCAGGAATCGTACAATTAAGCTGATAAGGGGAGGTTAAAAACCATTTTCCTTTTTAGTTCTTGAACCTATAATGCCTAAAATTTTAGGCAATAATGTCAGGATATGAAGAGTCAGTTTGCATGGGTGCCCGACCTGTTCTTTTAAATGGATATCTGGGCACAGTGGTATAAGGTGGTTTCTGTAGTATATGAAGTGATTTGGGATAAGCAGCCTAAAGCCCCATACACACTATCCAGCTTTTGTTGTCAGATTTCCTTCAGATTTACCAAAACCATGTAGTGCAATGGCCTTCCTGATTGCATACTAATTGAAACTCCTAAGATTTGACCTCATATATTATATGGTTGTGGTAAATCCTGAAAGAAAAAATCTACAGAAAATTGGATGGTGTGTATCTGGCTTAACTGATAGTTTGGACTCCTGGGCCTCCTAAAAACAAAGCAAACAAAGGTGTCTTTGGAAATGGTTGTTATATATATAGAATAAGTTTGTCTTCTTTGTTGTGTTCAGATTTATGGGGCTCAGAGATTCCTGGCAAAGATAACTGTTTGCAATCTTAAAAGATTAGCAAAAGTAATTTATTTTTAATTCTGCAATCCCGTTTTTACCACTTTTAAGAGATGCTTGAACCCCCAAATTGCCAGACAGGGCATGACCTGATCACAATAAGTCCATGTGCCAGTGGTAGCAGTATCCAGGAAATCCTGTGGAAAAGGGCAGGATGGTGTGTCTGTACTATGAATTCCTATGTTGGTTAGCAGGAATTGTTACTTGAGGGATTAGCAGTCAGTAACGGAATCCTTTGCTCATTCTATAAAATTCACGTGATCAGTTAGGTTTAGAGTTTGCCGAGTGTGATAACTATGCACGTTCCATAATACATCATACTGGAACTAGAACAACAATGTATGGAAGGCTTTTTTTTTATTTTTTTTATTTAATTTAGAATAAAATGATTTTGTGATAGACTCTCTAAACCAAATACTGTGTTCAGTTTATGTATATGATGTGTGGATGAAAAAAGCCTAATTTATACTAGGCTCTATTTTTAAAAATATCTGAAGCATCTACCATACAGTAGCCAACCATATTAAAGCCTACATCCCTCTTTTCTTTCCCTTTTTAAAGTGGTAGTAAACTGCAGGTGGTTTAAAAAAAAAAAAAAAAAATTTCCCTGCAAGGCAATGTCATAGCCTGTTAGTATGCATTGCATGCTAGCACATTATGAGAAACTTATCTTAAAGTGTAAGTCCACCCTAAAACTAAAATCCCTGCATCTACAGACATTCACATTCTAACACTAACCTATCTAGCCCTGTAAAGAAAAAAAAAAAAGTGTATACATACCGCTTCTGAAGCTGCTCCAACCCGATGTCCAACGGCGGAAGCTCTGCAGAGGACACAGCAGACAACAGCTGTGAAATGAATGGGGAGTAACGTCGTCCATAGATCTACAATGGGGCTTCTGTTGTCGCCTATGTCCTCTGCACCCGCCAACACAGCGAAGCCGTGGCTGACAGCTCAGCGTAGGATCGCCTGCAGAAAAAAGTATGTATACTGATTTTTTCCCTCTACAGTGCTAGATAGGTTAGTGTTAGATCATCGATGTCTGTAGATGCAGGGATTTTAGTTTTAGGGTGGACATCTACTTTAAAGGAAGCCCTCCAGTGCTGCACTCTCCCCGCCGAGAGGCTGTATATTTGCGTACGGCCGGTGCCAAGTGGTTAAACAGTTTGTTTGGGTCAGCTTGGCACAACATACTATTGCCTTTGCTAACTGCTGTGGCCACTGTCCGTGTTTTATATCCACCTCCAAACCAGGCCTTTTTCTGTCACTTTTTGAAATGGTCAGTATTTTTTGCTAGAAAAGAACTTCCAAACCACACACACGCCTGGTGTGGGAGGCACTCATTAGTATTACCAATTTTATGGTCATGTGTAATAGAATGTTCTCTTCATGGAAAATGCATTTTGAATACACCTACAAGATTTTTTTTTTAACCCCGTGCAGGTTTATGATGTTTATATTTTTGCCAACTTGCACTATTTTTAGCTGTGTATGAATAAAAGTTATGTTGTAGGGGCTTAGTGGGTTCTGTGCGCAGAGAGATTGACACACAGCTCCCGCATTGCTTTATCAGTACGTTTTTTATATATCGCTGACCGTGGTTGTAGCTGTTAGTAAAGGAATGGTCAGTTGGGCCAGCTTGGCTCAAGCAATCTTTATTTATTTCAGTTACTTATATAGCCCCATCAATTCATGCAGCACTTTACTTATATATTGTACATTCACATCAGTCCTTGCCCTCAGCGAGCTTACAATCTAAGGTCCATAACTCACATTCATACATACACATACCAGGTCCGATTAACCTACCAGCATGTCTTTGGAGTGTGGGAGGAAACCCACACAGGCACAAGGAGAACATGCAAACTCCAGGCAGGTATTGTGGTGGTTGGGATCTGAACCAACATCTCTATTGTGCTGCTAGTAAAGCAAAATAGCTTAAACTCAGTCAAATGCATGCTGAGTGATCTCAGAAGAGTTTTAAATTGAGGTCCTAAGCAAGCTCCATTTGCCTAGTGACAATAGCCCAATACTTGTCAACACATGTCTGACGCAGATGTCTTCTTTATCCTATGTGCTGTCTAGGTTGGATAGGGCACCTGCCTTCTCCCTTCATGACTAACCTGGGACATCATGTAGGGAAATACAGCAAAGATGTACATTTACTTTGTTCCCTGAGAAATTGAAGCGGGACTGATTAAACAAAGCTATCATTCATACTGAAAACTAAGTTTGCTTCAGTCGCTGCAGTCTCTGGAAAAAATGCAGTTTGAAGATGCATCTAGTAGTAACAAGTAAGGATGGGCTTGGGCTTGTTCGGAACTGAACGTACCTGAGCACTCCAGGAAGTGAACCCTGCACTGCGCTAATCATAGGCAGTGAGACATTTCCCCAATACGCGGCTGCAGCTGAACAAGCCCCAGCCCATCCCTACTAACAAGCAGCATGGCTCAGTGCATCTGAAGATCAAGCTCTAATAGTGTCTGTGAGTACTGTAAACAGGAGACTACATGCACTATGGAACTGACATTATCTTCAGTCATAACCTATCATTGAAATGTACCCAGATGCTGCAGAAGTAAAGGCCGTTACAGATTCATGGGGACCCTAGTTATGGTGACAACAAGGCATTCCCTCTAACTCCCTGTTTTGGCTATGGGACAGGAAGTGAAGGAAAATCTCAAAGGGACACAGATGGCAAAAAAAAAAAGAGTTTATAACCCTACCTCAAAAAAAAAGTTTTGCCTTCAGCTCTAATTTTTTTGCATAATAAACTTCCCTGAAAAAAATGGGTAAAAGTTCATATTATTTCCAAGTCTGATAATTGTTCAAGGTAATGAAAGAAGCACATTCAAATGTAGCTTTTATTCTGTGGTAAGAGCTTGCTACTTGTGTTCTGCAGCAAAATATTTAAAAAATGTATTAATTGCAAATGCTAGCTGAATAATATGAGACATTATACTTGGCAGTGTGCCTGATCTAACAATGGGAAAGTTTTTCATAGCCTCTTCTGTACCAACATACAAAGTTGTCTAACTTCAAGCCACGGATACCTATGAGAACTTGGTAACTGTTGGTGCACAGGCAGTGAATACATCTGTATAAAAAGTAGCCTAGTGGAGCACCTGGAGGTATTGGGTGTTCATAAATAAAAAATAGTTTAGAGTCAAGATGAACCTAATGCCTAGTACACACAAGTCAAATGTCGGGAGGCAGTGGCAGGTTCAATGAAAACCAGCCAACATTTAGCCCGTGTGTGCCAGCCGGTCTGACAGAAGCTGGCTGTTTGGCTAGCTTCTGTCGGATGAGCATGCTGGAAAACCAGCAGCCCCAATATATGGCTGAGAGCGCAGATCGGAGTGTTCTGGCGGGGGGGGGGGGAGTTGTCAGAACACAACAGCTCAGCGGGGGAGGTCGCTGTACTAACATTGTATTGTTAGTACAGCAGCTCCAACCGAAGCGACCAGTTTTTTTTCCATTGAACAAAAGAAAACTATTGGTATGTAGCAGCCTTAAGATGTTTTATTATTGAATCAATTAAATGGGCAAGTAGACTGATCTCGTTCCTTCAGAAAAGAGTGCATCGCTCTGATGTGTCATTTGCAGGAAGTACTGGAATAATGAGCCTTCATGTCACTGACATGACATCATTTTTTCCATCTGTCTGGCTCCAGTATCTCTGAAGGTAACTTCCTTTCACTGCCTGGGTGTGGTTTGTGTTGTATAACTTTCAATCAGCCACTGCTTCTGTTAGAAATACCAAGTCTCCATTTGTCACTCCGGAAGGGAGAACTGGCTTCTTGCTGCACAATTTCTAGGAGACTTGAGAGATCATGGTTTAAGCCTAAAGGACAAAGTTCCCGCTTTTCCTGTCGGGTGCACACTACTAGATCAGTGAGTCTTTAGGTGTAAAGCAGGTTTCCCAGATTTGCTATACTACAAGCTGGTCTTCTTTCCACGAGTTTCACCAGGTGGATGTTCAGGCCTCATCTGATGCCAGCATTGGACGCAAGGTCTATTTCTGCCGCCAGTTTGATTCTGCTTGTTGTGGGCCCATTAGCATTTTGTTCAGTATTTCCCATCCCTTAGCTAGACTGCTTTCGAACATCCCAGATTATTCATTAAGGGACACAGAATTGAGTTAAAGAAAACTGAATTTTTGTACTTGTATAATCCATTTCTTTAAGTTCATTAATGGACACAAGACCCACTCCTCAGTAACGCTTTTCTGCAAAAACTGAAGCATGCTGGGAGTTGGATAGGTTGATTGGCTGAACAACCTGCTTTTTTGTTTGCCAGTGTCCAAATCCTAAAATATCTCAGATTACGTAAATCCTGTGAACTTCAAGAAGTGGGTTTTAGCCTAGGTTCACATTGCTGCGGGTAAGAAATTGTGAGTTGAACCTGGCAATGCAGTCCAACTTCAGGGGTGATTTCAGAGACATCTGTGCGGGTTCCTGCACAGATGTCTATACAAATTGCCCCCGAAGTCACCAAAAGCAGTACAGGAACTATTTTTGGGAGTCTGCGCCGCAGCGATTCGGACAGTGCCATTGCCGGCAATAGCTGCCGATTTAACATGTCAAATCGCTCCATTGTGAACCTGGGCTTAGGGCAAGTACAAAAAAAAATATTGGTTCTTAGAAGATCAGCAAAAGCAGCCTACATATTCTACTAGGAAAGTTATTTTATTTGCTCTATAACGCAATAGTATCCCTGGGACCAAAGAGAATTTCTGTGTTGGCAGATTTGAGAAAACCCCACTATGTTTTATGTGTTCCCATTCACACAGCAGGTCTAGAATTTTTTTTAAATATATTTCTTACCTTCTGGGTGTTTCTTCTGAGAGAGTCTCATGCCTGACGATAAGCTGACTGTATGAGCTTCCTCTTATTAACATACCATGCATGAGGCCAGCTTCTAAATCTTTAACCCTTTGTAAAGCCAGACATACATGGATCGAATCTCAGCCAGCTCAGCAGGGACCAGCCAAGACTTGATCTATGTATGGGCAGGCTAGTTGTATTGAAGTTGTAGTAAAGGAAAGAAAGATAGGGCGCTTCTTCCTCTGGGACTTTACAGTGTGGATGAAGGTAACATTCAGTCCAGCTGGAGGTAGTACTAAGGCAACTCTTCAAGGGGTAGAAGCAACTCTGGCAGAACAAGAAAGGACAGAGAAGGTGCCTCTAAGGCTGCTTTCACACTGAGGCATTTTACAGACGCTATTTAGCTAAAAATAGCATCTGTAAATCGCCTCAAAAGTCTCCCCCCAATCCACCTCAATGTGAAAGCCCTGAGTGCTTTCACACTGGGGCGGTGCACTAGCAGGATGTTACAAAAAGTCCTGCAAGCAGCATCTTTGGGGCGGTGAGGGGAGCAGTAACATACCGTTCCTCTACCGCCCCGCCATTGAAATGAATGGGAAGCGCTTCCGAAGTGGCTGCACACCGCCTTGGTAGCGCTGAGCGCAGGCACTTTTAACCCCTTGTGAAGAGTTAAAAGCGCGGTGCTCTCGCCCGCATAGCGGAGCCCTAATGCTGGTAAAACTCTGCTAAAACTAGCGGGGTTTTACCGCGACAGCGGCTACCGCCTCAGTGTGAAAGTAGCCTAAGTGCAAAATGCCAGCAATTTATTTTTGCACACAATGTTAAAAACCCTTAGAAGAAGGTGATTAAAATAGCCTCATCAAATCTGTGTGTTCCTGGCAGGGCTCCTGCTACTCTTGTTCCACATCCCAGTGCCGTCCAGCAGCTCAAAGGTACATGGAGAAGCCGGGTAGAGGTGGCCGCCAGGGAAAGGGGGTGGTGACACCTTCCAGAGCATGCACATTACACGCCAAAAGGTTTGAAGGAGCGTAATGCGCATGCTCCAAAACGTGCCACTACCCCTCTTTTCCTGACGTACAGTTCTGTTCATAAGTTTACATACGCTGGCAGAATTTAATTTCTTAGCCATTTTTCAGAGAATATGAAGGATAACACAAAAACATTTCTTTCTCTCATGGTTAGTGTTTGGCTTTAGTCATTTATCAATCAACTATGTTTACTCTTTTTAAATCATAATGACAACAGAAACTACCCAAATGACCCTGATCAAAAGTTTACATACCCCAGTTCTTAATACTGTGCATTGCCCCTTTTAACATCAATGACAGCTTGAAGTCTTTTGTGGATGAGGCTCTTTATCGGCTCAGATGGTAAAGCTGTCCATTCTTCTTGGCAAAAAGCCTCCAGTTCCTGGAAAATCTTGGGCTCTCTTGCATGGCATGTTTGAGATCTCCCCAGAGTGGCTCAATGATATTGAGGTCAGGAGACTGAGATGGCCACTCCAGAACCTTCTTTATTCTGCTGTAGCCAATGACAGGTAGACTTGGCCTTGTGTTTTGGATCATTGTCATGTTGAATGTCCAAGTACGTCCCATGTGCAGCTTCCTGGCTGATGAATGCAAATGTTCCTCCGGTATTTTTTGATAACATACTGCATTCATCTTGCCATCAATTTTGACCAAATTTCCTGTGCCTTTGTAGCTCACACATCCCCCCCAAAACATCAGCGATCCCTGATGTACCTTTCATCATAGGCCTTGCTGACTCCTCTCCAAATATAACATTTATGGTTGTGACCAAAAAGCTCAATTTTGGTCTCCTCGCTCCAAATGACTTTGTGCCAGAAGGTTTGAGGCTTGTCTCTGTGCTGTTTGAAGTATTAGAAGCGGGATACTTTGTGGCATTTGCGTAGTAATGGCTTTCTTCTGGCGACTCGACCATGCAGCCTATCTTTCTTCAAGTGCCTCCTTATTGTGCATCTTGAAACACCACCTGTTTTCAGAATCCTGTATTTCACCTGAAGTTATTTGTGGGTTTTTCTTTGCATCCCGAACAATTTTCATGGCAGTTGTGGCTGAAACCTTAGTTGGTCTACCTGACCGTGGTTTGGTTTCAACAGAACCCCTCATTTCTCCTATCGTTCACTGACAGACGCAGCTCTCCATTACGTGTGGCGTTTATGCTGGTCTCACTAGGAGTTAACTAGGCAGGGAAAAGAAACAGCTGGCCCCTCCCATGGGGCCGTCCTCTCTTCCCACATAAACCCCCTCCATAGCATAGCTCATCAGTCTAAATGCCTAGTTTGCAAGGAGTTGACCTGGCTTCCCTTTAGGGGAATTGCGGTCCTGTTTGTGACCATTCTTTTTTATTTTATTTTCTGTTCGGGGAAAGGTTCCTCCTTTTCTGGTCACGGCTCATTCTACCCGGGCTGTTAGCACTTCCTGGGCTTTTAGACACCAGGCCTCGGTGTCACAGGTGTGCAAGGCGGCCTGCTTGGGCCTCGGTTCACACTTTTACTAAGTTTTATAAAGTTGATGTGTTTGCATCTTCGGATGCTGCTTTTGGCCGCAAAGTTTTGCAGGCGGCAGTGTAGGCGCGTCTGGTGCCTCCTTAGAGGTTCTGTTGGGTACTGTTGTTAGTGTTTACCCACCCTTCTTTTTGACACAGCTTGGGGACATCCCCACATGTAATGGAGAGCTGCGTCTGTCAGTGAACGTAGGAGAAAAAGGGATTTTATTAAAACTTACCGTAAAATCCTTTTCTCTGAGTTCACTGACAGACGCAGCTCTTCTTAGGACGACATAAAACCCATGTGTCATTTATCAGGAGTGACTAGGCAAAACAGATGCAAAAGCATCAGGGATAGGCTGGCCCCTCCCATGGGGGCCGTCCTCACCTGAGCCTATAAAACCCCCTGCTGGCCAATAGCATTCAGTTTGTCACAAGCAGTGCAACAAAAAAAACAGAGGGGTGGGAGCTGCGTCTGTCAGTGAACTCAGAGAAAAGGATTTTACGGTAAGTTATAATAAAATCCCTTTTTCTCTTACGTTCACTGACAGACGCAGCTCTTCTTAAATGACACGTGGGGACGTCCCAAAGCAGTGCCAAAAACTAGAGGGGTGGGCAAACAACAACAACTGTACCCAACAGAACCCTCTCAGGGAGTGCCAGACGCACTCACACCGCTGCTCACAAAACTTTGCGGCCAAAAGCAGCATCCGCAGATGCCGACACATCAACTTTGTAAAACTTAGTAAACGTGTGCACAGAGGCCCAAATGGCCGCTTTGCAAACCTGAGACACCGAAGCCTGGTGCCTGAACGCCCAGGAGGTGCTGACCGACCTGGTGGAATGAGCCGTGACCGGAAAAGGGGGAACCTTGCCCCGAAGCTCATACGCATGGGTCACGGTCTGTCTAATCTAACGGGAAATGGTAGCCGACGAGGCTGCCGAACCCTGTTTGGAGCCCCCGGGTAACACAAACGAGTCATACTTCCGAAAGGAAGCTGTAGCACTCAAATAAACCCGCAGGGCCCTCACCACATCCAAAGAGTTTAACTCAAATTCCTTAGGATGTTTTGGGTGAGGACATAATGAAGGAAGGACAATATCCTCATTCAAATGAAAAGAAGAGACCACCTTCGGAAGAAAGGAAGGTGGAAGTCGCAACACCGCCTTGTCATTATGAAGAATCAAGTACGGGGACTTGCAGGACAAGGCAGCCAATTCCGACACCCGCCGCGCGGATGTGACAGCCACTAAGAAGGTAACCTTCTGCGACAAAAGGGACAAGAGAATGTCCCTAATCTTCTCATACGGTGGTTTCTGTAAAACAGAGAGCACCAGATTCAAATCCCACGGCGCCAGAGGCGGCCGAAACTGGGGAGCCACATGACGTACACCCTGTACAAATGTGCGGCCATGCGAGTTCCCGGTCTAAAGCCGGAATCGCCAGGAAAAAGTCTCTGGAAACCGAAGGGTAAGCGACTAGGCGTGTAAACATGTCCCACATGCAGTACACCGAGGGGTCAAAGCCGGCGGAGACCGCGGCACCCT
>BLSH010443659.1:486384-498438 GCA_018402905.1 Glandirana rugosa | reverse complement strand
CATTTTAAAAGAAGGTCGACTCAAGGTTTAGCGTACAAAGAAGGCTTCTGAGGGAACGTAGTGTTAGGGGGGGAATATAGTGTTAGGGTAAGAATGTAGCCACAGGAGTCAGGGGGTGTGTAGTATCAGGGGTTGAAGTGCAGTATCAAAAGGAAAGTCTCATCAAGAGAGTACGGGGCAGTGTAGTGGGGGAAGTGTCATCATATGACTTAGGGGAAATGTATTGTGTGTAGGTGTTTAAACACGTCCTCACCCATGTACCTAGGTTTACGTGCGACAGAAACAGACCTAGGTACATCTGCATCCACCTCAGAGCTACGTGCAGGCAGTATTTAGAAGGGGATGCAGACTCAGAGGCTGCATGGACAGAGCGGCTTATCAAAATTTGACATGCATGGAGGAGCAGGTACATGGATCCAGACAAAGACAGCGTGCATTTGGATCCATGTACCCACTCCTGCACAAATTTGTGGATGTGTGTTATGTAAAGGGGATTCAGTATACTACTGTGAAGGGGGTGATGTGACGGGGCATGAGAGAACTACTCTGAAAGGAAAACTATGACGTGAAGTTGGGGACTATGATGTGTGGGGGACTGAGGACACCGATGTAAGAATGGGATTGTGATATAAGGGGGGGATTGTGATGCAAGGGAGTCTTCGGAAGAAACATGCGATTTGGAACTCAGCTGGAAGAAAATTTTACGGATTTTGATGATACATGAATTTTAATTCAATACCCTGCCTTAGACCATGGATTATATTCGGCTACTTTCAAGTGAATGGACATTGGCAAAACCTTTTCTAGGATTGCCCCACAGTATACCCATATAGAGATGGGCTCAGGCATGTTCGGGATCTTAGTCCCACCCTACTTGCCCGATCCCATCAGGAGACCGAATCTGCACACCACTAATCACAGGCAGTGAGACATTTCCCAATCTGTGCAGCTGTGGACCGGGAAATTACTCACTGCCTGTGATTAGCGGTGTGCAGTGTTGACTACCTGGCAGGATCGGGCACGTGGGATCCCAAACACGCCCGAGGCCATTCCTATACCCATATAACCCCTCCACTCCATTCGGCTCCAGTTTTTTTTTAGCATAGCATGCAGTAAGTAGATCATTGAAGAGGGGAGGGCCCTGTACTGCACTCCAAAATAGTACATTAAAATTCCTATCATCTTAATTGTACAGTACAAATCACAGGAGCAAATTCTTAAACCATAGGATACCTCAAAGCAATAAATCGACGGGTGGGCAACGAAATAGCTAAAACTACAGCAACAGGCCCACAGGAAGAACAAGAAGGGTCAATGGTCAGATAGGTGACAGCACAAGTACTCTGTATCCAAGGCCCAGATCAGCAGAGACTCAAACAGATAACTGTCAAAAAAAATTCTAGGTGCTTATAGGTACCAGAGAACCTCTTCCTTGAAGGCAGAAGAACTGGAAGAAGGTCAAGTTAACCACCCCTGCCATGTGGAAGTGGGAGGAGTCCCAAAGTCTTTGAGAACCAGATGCGAGGAACAGAAGAGAGGTCATCTGGCAAAGGAATACATGGCAGGTGTCCGTAGATGACAGTCCTGACCCCACCCATGAGGCAGAACTTACATTTCTGACATGCCTTCATGGAAGGGCACAGGGATGGAGAATGACATTTCCATAAAAGTCAATATATGGAGCCTTAGGGGAGCGGTAAGGATAAGCTTCCAGGATAGTTAGCCCCATGTGGTATTAGAGGGGGAGATGTGGAGTAAACCTTTATCAGCGGTTTATCATAGACAACGGTAGGTAGAAGACCAGGCAGATGCCACGATGCTGCAGTGGACTTAGTGACAAGTCTAATGATTCATTGGTATTGGTAATATATTTTCCTCTCCACTCCCTTTGGTCAAAGGGTGGGGGTGAACTTTAATGTGAAGGAGGTTTTGAGTAGGTATGGTGGGCTTATAGGTGGGAGGTCTGTCACAAGGTGAAGGACCTGCAGCAGATGACAACTTCCTGAGAAGAACTGATTCTATGGAGGACCATAGAATATGGAAGTGAGATTAAGGATAGTGGGGTATCAAGGCATTAAAACTATCAGGAGTGAAAAACCTCTGAGTTGGGCCAGTCATTATAGAAGGCCCACTCCACTTGATCAAGAATAGGAAAAGGCTTTCCTGGAATTTCCTTTTTCGTGCCTGGAAGAATATGTGAGGGATGAGCAGCACTAGGTGCATTTATATTCAGAGACTAAAACACTCTGCTTATGCATTAGCCAGCACGTGGTTAGAAGCCAAGATGGAAGAAGTAACTTCCTGAAAATCTGTCCGTGCCCAATTTCAGGGCTGGGTTGGTGAGCCACCAGGCCAAAGACATCCTGGTCCTGGGTGTTAGGCACATTGATAAGTCCAGCAACCATCTTGTCCCAAGCAGCCAGAATGTTTAGTTGCAATTGTCTAGGGCAGAACTGGGCAAACAGGATTGCCTTGAAGGAGGCTGCATCAGAACTTAGGGGGGACACAGAACTCCTGCGCAAAAACAGAGTTTGAAGGCCTCTGGGTTTTAGGGTACAAAGAGTTAGAGGTTTCTCTTGTGGAAAGAAAACTAGACTGAGCCATATCAAGTATCAGACTCAGATAGTCCAAGCTAAGAGTTCGTTCCAGGAATGACTTCTGAAGGTATTTTGCAGAGTCTGGACATTTCACAAGGACTGTGCAGACTGGTCTCACAGGAGGAGGAGTTTTTCTAAGGTTAGCAGAGGAGCTAGAATCTTGGTGAAAACTCAGAGTGCAGGAGACAGACCAAAAGGAAGGGCAACAAACCTGTAGTGTTGTGTGTCCACAGCCAAATGCAGGAAGTGTTGATGTGCTAGGAAAATAGGGAAGGAACAAGTAGACAATCTTGATATTTACAGAGGCTAGAAGGGAGCTATTACCGACCTGTTGGGTTCCATGCAAAATCCGGGCACTTGAATGAAGACACTGAGTGCTTTGAGATCTAGGATGGGGTGGTGACCCCTTTGGCTTTAGGAACAGTGAACAGGTTATTATTAAACACCTTGAAACCTTTCCACTTGAGGAACAAAAGAAATTACTTGTAGCCCCTGTAGCCCACATCTTTTACCCATGCATCAGAAATGCTGTTGGTCCAGGTGTTCACAAAGGATAATTAACATTCCATCACTTTCAAAAGTGTAGGAATCCCCTCATTGCAAAGAGGTTTTGTCCACAGGCTAGGAGGATGGCGAACCGACGATCAGTAACTGAAGTGGATCTCAGATTTTGGCCAGGAAGAAAACTAAAGGAATCTTCTTGAGAGCTAGAATAAGGTTTTAAAGTTGGAGGCTTAGGTTTCTTTTGTTGTGGTAAAAATGCATTTTTTATAGCCAGTGCCCTCTTTGATAAAATTGAGGGAAGCCCCAAGGAGAGGTTTTTCCATCAAAGGGCATGTAGAGCAATTGCTTTTTACATTGTTGTTCTGCAGATCAGTAGTTTAGCCAGAGAGTCTTCTACGTCAGTGTTTTTCAACTCCAGTCCTCAAGGCACACCAACAGGTCATGTTTTCAGGATTTCCCTCAGATGAAACAGCTGTGGTAATTACTAAGGCAGTGAAACTGATCAAATCACCTGTGCAAACTCATGGAAATCCTGAAAACATGACCTGTTGGTGTGCCTTGAGGACTGGAGTTGAAAAACACTGTTCTACGTAATAATAGACAGGAGGCTCATTCTGGAAATGAGACAGATATGTCCACCAACTAAAGCTGCACGATTCTGGCCAAAATGAGAATCACGATTTTTTTGCTTAGAATAAAGATCACAATTCTTTCACGATTCTTGCGGCGTAATATATTAAATATATAAAAAAATTGGGCTAAGAGCACTGTTTAGGTTTTTGAAAGGGGTAATTTTTCCAAAAAAATTGCATTTAAAAGTCTGCTGTGCAAACAGCGTGTGGCATAAAATATTGCAACAACTGCCATCGTATTCTTTAGGGTCTCTGCTAAAAAAAATATATATAATGTTTGGGGGTTCTAAGTCATTTTCTAGCACAAAATAATGGATTTTTATTTGTACACAGCAAGTGCCAGGAAAAATTTAGTCTTTAAATGGTTAAACCAAACCTCTATACAAGGGCAGTTCGCTCAGAGTTCAATGCCTTTGAAGTATCTCTTTTATCAATGATGACTCAGAAGTTGGCTGTCTGCCCAGACTTGGCTGCCTCCCCTGAGACTCAAGACTTGAAAAGGCTTCAGGCACTTTTTATTGCTGTCAAGTCGAGCTGATTCGCCCCGCAAGTCGGATCCCATTAACTGCACTGAAAATCGCAGCAATGCCCAATGGAGATCGCAGGGGGGGGTAGATCGAGATCGCGATCTTAATACGATTAATCGTGCAGCTCTACCACCAACCCATAACCACAGCAGGCATAAGATGCAAACTTTTCAAATAAAGGAGTAAGGATAGTATTGGGTTAGTTTTTTACAAGATATTTTCTAGGACCACAGCCCCAGAGTCTGTCAAGTTGCCATGTTATCAATACTAGGTTGCAGAGAAGCATTTACAAAGGAAAATGACTTGGATAGAGTTTCCAGATGCTTGTTAATTTGGTCTTTAAATACCAGAATGTACTCCACAGGAACAGTCAAGAATTTCATTTTGGTAAGAAATGGCTGTGTCCACAATGGTAACAGCCCACTTCTTAGTAAACAACTCCTCCGTGGGATGCTGCTCAAAGTGGACAAAAATAATTTGTCAGGAGTAATCCAATCTCTGAACAACATATGTTTTAGTAATGTACTGGAAAGGTTTTGACAGTCATGGGGGACCTGTAGAGTGGCCCAGACTGGTAGCAGGAGTGATTTCAGACACAGGTTGCTCCAGTTCTACACAGGTACACACCACATCCAAAATAAATTAAATGGTATATTTAAGCCCAAGAGTTGATAGCAGATTGAGGCTTCTCAGGCACAAATTTATCCAAAAAAGAATATTGAGACTCCTTTGCAGTAGCTGATGGCATGTCAGAAATTGACTCAGAATGCAGGGGCCTTAAGCTTGCTGCTTCTAGGCACTCACCTTCAGTCAGTGAGTGGCGGTAATCCTACATAGCGGGAAAAACTTCTACCTGGACAGAAGAGAGGCTTCACCTGAGGGAGCTAGGGAAGACTCTGAGGAGTATGTGGAGTCAAGCAGGGACATTGCTCTAATGTCAGTATCAGGTCCTCTGGGAAAAAAACTGCAAGTCGCCCCAGAGCTTCTAAGGAATCGTGAGCTGGAGAGGCCCACTCCCTTTGCTCTTAGGACCCGACGTATGTATGCAGTACAGTTTAGGCAACATAATACACCCGCGGTACTCACAACCAACTGTGGAAAGATTACATGACTGGAAGTGACTGTGTAAAAGGACAAACCAAGCTAAACCCGTGACTCCTACGAGTAGAGGAGTGGTCGAAAATGACCTCATGTTTAAAGGTGGGAAGATGTAGTGTGAGTGCATGTTGTGAATGATGCAGCAGACAATTCTCCAATGTACTAACCCTTTCAGGAAAAAACAGTGAATGTGCCATACTCATATGGGGACATGCCCAAAACGTACCACAGTCACAGGCCTGAAAAACATTCTAACAAGCACAAATGAAATACTGGAGCGTGCCACAAGCAGAACAAGTGAACATGTCACAACCAGAGGATGTCACTGCCCCAGACCTGTAAAGTGCCCTGTGGCTAACAAACCAGTACACGTGTCTGGGGAGCGTCACATGTAGAGCCCAGTGCCCAAAAGTAACATTACATACTAGCCTCACAATCCTTAGTCTGTGGGGTCCAGGTGCTGCTGAATAGTTGAGCCAGATAGCTGCATTACCAGTCTAAGCACAGCAACATAATGAAGAATGTTCATTATAGGAAAAAAAATAGTCTTGATAAAAGAAAACATATCTGGAGCAAGCAGGTACATTTTTCACTGAATAGAAAAGATGCCAAACCTCCTGGGACACTAGCAAAAAAAAAAGTGAAGCCTTATGGGCATGGGGGGGGTATACTTGGCTGGCCAACAGCCTTTTATGGTTTGCCAATGGGTCTCTGATTCTACTGATCCTGTGTTCCTTGACTAAGAAGAACTGGAGTTAGACTTACCGATAACTCTGTTTCCAGGAGTCTTCCAGGACAGCCCATGAGAGAGAGGCTCAGGAACAGGAAACACACCACCAATACACTTTAAAAAGCAGCCCCTCTGCTGAACTGGTCAATTTTAAAGAACAACCGAATGACAAAGCCTTAAAGCATATACAAACATAACAATCATTACCATAAGGGCAGGAACCTGGCTGTCCTGAAAGACTAACAAGTCCAAAAGGCCTTTACCACCCTTGGAATTACCACAATTATCATAGATATGGTGGACCCAGTTAACTTGAATTCTCAATAGAGACTAGCCCCAACAGGCACTGCATGGAAAGGCTAGGGCTATGGTGGAGATATAAAAACCCCATCCTATATAGAGTATAAAACATAAGGATCTGCTACAAAGGCATACGTCTAGCGACTTTCCCCACCAACATCCTTATATATGAATGTGACAAAGCCTGTGCCTTGAGACATACACTATCCCTTCAGGGACCCCATGTTAATCTCCACCGTGTAAGAATAACAGGTTATATCCAACAGCTTTGTTATATGGAGACAACGCTGATACCCTATGCTACGGTGCACCCATTGCCACCTGAAAAGGACCAAGCAGTAGAGGGTTGGCCTAAAATGCCAACATTACTACCATATTTACGGAATGTTATGGGATGCCAAAAATCCACTAGAACAAGCCTCCAAATGCATCCGCTCTTTCTGCTAATTGGAGCACATGCACGAATAACTGCACGTGTGTATTTGTGCCTGCAACCACTACCACCTCACTTATTGCAATCAATGCTGAAGAGGAGGCGGCGCTACTGCTGGCTGTGTTTATCAGAGCCTTATGTGAAGCAGCAGAGAAGGCACGCAACAAAGCTGCTGCCTTTATGGTCTGCCTTTGCCAGCCATGGCATTTAGCCTCACTTGCATACTTGGAAAACATGCAGGACTCTGATGGCATGGTTGGAGCTGAACCGATGAGCTCAGCGCCGCCAGGCAGAAGCGCCAACTACCAATGCAAAATATGGTTATACCCCTGTACCAACATTTCTTGTAGCACTACATAAATGCAGCAAAATAAACTATCATATCATCTACACATGAAGCCATGGAAGAGGTATAACCCAAAATGCATAAGTGCAATGCATGACCTGCAGACTTAGGGTTGCAAATATAAATGTATTGCTACACTCCACACTAAGGCTACTTTCACACTGAGGCGTTTTACAGACGCTATTTAGCTAAAAATAGCGTCTATAAAGCGCCTCAAAAATCCCCAATCCACCGCAATGTGAAAGCCCTGAGTGCTTTCACACTGGGGTGGTGTGCTTGCAGGACGTTAAAAAAATTCCTGCAAGCAGCATCTTTGGGGCGATGAGGGGAGCGGTAATATACCGCTCTTCTACCGCCCCTGCCATTGAAATGAATGGCAAGCGCTTCCGAAGCGGCTGCACACCGCCTCGGTAGCGCTGAGCGCCGGCACTTTTAACCCCTTTTTAACCCCTTGTGGGGGGTTAAAAGCACGGTGCTCCCACCCGCATAGCGGAGCCCTATCGCTGGTAAAACTCCACTAAAACTAGCAGGGTTTTACCGCGACCGTGGCTGCCACTCAGTGTGAAAGTAGCCTAAGTGAAGCAAAGCCAAGACATTCCATTCCATAAAATGCCTTAACATTGGAGAAACCAAGTTTCTATCCATGCTATGAAGAGGGAACCACTTTGGTACAAGATAGATACCTCCAGCGCTCATAAGTAAAGCACGTGTAAAAACATGTAGTGTTAATGGTTCTAGCATTACACTAGTGCTGCAGAGCAAGCCCAGAATATTCTCTATATGTTCTAAATAGATTACAAATTCACTAAAAGGAAGTCATGCAGAGGTCTAAAAACTGTGCTCTAGGACGGAGAACACAAAATGAGCACAAGAATCATACATGGCCTCTTGGTCCTAGTGTTAGCACACTAATTGGCTGCAGAACTCTGTAAAACAAGTGTTACCAAGCTATATAAAATATTACCTAGATGGTTAGCACTGTGGCATGAACATCTGAAGTACATGAGTACAGCACCTACCCTGACAATGGCTTATAGTGTAACTGGCTGCAACACCAGACCAAACCAAGTGCTGACAATGCAGTAGGAGACTTTGCATAAATGTATTGTATCTATGCAATATATCAGTACACACACATACATAGACAGAGGTTAATATTGTGGTGCAAAAAGTTAAATATCTACCGCTGACACTTAAAAGCCATGCAGGAGACCCACTGAGGCTTGTAAGGCATTGTACACCAGGTGACAAGTCCATCAAAAAGTTTACACTTCCTCCTTCCCAGCTCTGCACTAGTGGGAATGGAAGGCTCTGTAAGACAAGTTGAGATTAAATATCTGTCAGCTGAGTTGTTAGTAGACTGCAGATTGCACCGTGTGTAGGAGAAGGCAAGCCGTAACACCTGTGAGGCAGCCACACCCAGGTAACAGACAAAATGCAACTCCACATCACTTCATCCTTCTCAGGTCTGCTCCAATGGGAATAGAAAGCTCTGAGACAGGTGGAGCAAAAATGATTACTGCCCAGACCTTGTAGGTAGTAGAACATAAAAACCTTAGGCTCAAAAGACAGACTTGTGCTAAGGCTGGAAATTTACCATGAGGCTAACCTCTCCACTGAGGCTTGTATAGTCAGATCACAGGTGAGTGAGGACAAAGCATACTCGGTAACCAGTCCTCCATCAAGAGTTTACACTTCATCCTTCCCAGCTCTGTAGTGGGAATGGAAGGTTTCTGTGAGACAGGTGGAGATTAAGGCCTCATACACACGGGCGTATTTTGACGCCGGCGTCTACTGACGTTTTTTAGCTGCTCCCCATGTTAGTCAATGGCCACATAAAATACGTCAGCGTTTTTGAGCTGTAGATGGCTTCGGCGTATCAGAGAACCCACGACCAGCGCGTTCCTTGGCTGCAACGACGTCAAAAAGCGCCGCAAAACGCCACGAGACGCCAACAGACGCCAACAAACGCCACCTAATATTGTACCGGCGTTTTCCGGCGTTTTTTGACGCCGACGTTTTTAGGTTGAAAAATAGCAGAGGAATGATTTTTTTTTAAAAAACGTCTATTGACGCCGACGCTCACTAGCGCTCAAAAACGCCAATGCATAACGCCGAAAAACGTCGACTTTATCTCCTTGACGTCGGGCCCGACGTTTTGTTTATTATTTTATATACGCCCGTGTGTATGAGGCCTAAACGTTCATCAGCTGAATTGAACAGACTGCAGTTTTGCTGTGTGTAGGGAGGTGACCCAAACACATGTGAGGCAGCCAACCCCAGGTAACAGATAATAGAAACAATTAGGGCTAATTAATTTGCTCTGTGAGCCTAGAGAGGATTGGAAAAAAGCAAAAAAAAACAAAACAAAAAAAACTTTCCTCTGTTAAGTTCTAAACACATGCTAGTAAGCAAACTAGTATAAATGGCATGCAAAAACACTGCCAATTTCCTCTAAGTCTAAGGCCTCATACACACGGGCGTTTTTTTGCCGTCACGTTTTTTGGCGTTTTTTTGCAGCTCTCCATGTTAGTCAACGGCCCCATAAAAATGCCAACGTTTTTGAGCTGTAGAGGGCGTCGGCGATAGCGAGCTGAAAGTTGAACCCACGGCCAGCGCGTTCCAAGCCTGTAATGTTTTGGCATTTTTGACGCCGACGCCGCAAGACACTAACGCCGCGCCGAAGTTAACCAGCATTTTTAGGTTAAAAAATAGCAGAGGGATTTTTTTTTTAAACGCCCAATGACGCCGACGCTCACTAACGCGCATTAATGATCATTAACGCCGATGCAAAACTCAGAAAAAAAACGCAGATTTTTTCCCTGACGTCGGACCCGCTTATTTTTTTTTACATACACCTGTGTGTATGAGGCTTAAATGTCATCCACATCTTCTAGGGACAATAACCCCAAAAGATTTAACATACTGCGCTCCCTTACTGCCAGGGAATTTAGAAACTATACTCACAGAAAGAATCATCATCCTTGCCCCTTAAAACAGAGGAAGATGTCTTTTTACTAGACTCATTACATGAGTCCAGCTAAGAGTAGTGGAGCCAGTAATCCCCCACCCGATCCACCTTCTGAGGATCACCCTACAGCCCACGAGTAGGGAATCTTGGCACTAGTCAGGTTCACCATCCGCCCTGGTAAATAGGGGAAGCCCAACTGTGCCCTGTCACACGAACCCCATTCAAGGGGCTCCAGGTGACAAACTACAGGCTAGGTTAAAACCTAGGAGCAAACACAAGTGAAAGTAGGTAGGTACAGCAACCTCCATCTTTCCTGTGTCCTGCTGGTGCCAAGGGCTGTAGTCTGCATTGAGCCAAAAAAATGCAGTATTAGCTCCTCCACCTGTAGCTTCCTGACAGCCTGTGCTTGAAGGAATAGCTATTTAAAAAGGCATCAGCTAGCCCTACCCCTGCCTGAAAAAGAGGCTTGGAACCAGAGCCTCCGGCGCCTGGAAATGACTTTTCCCCTACGAGGATTATTGCCCGTGCATCATCTGGTCACACAGGAACACAGACAGGCCACAACCCCGTAGCTACTGCGTGAGCCCCCACCCAAAAATGTCCTAGAGTGCAGATAGTGCAGGCACCCAGACACTTGGACTGGGAACCCGCGCTGCCTGAGCTGGTTCCTGTCAAGGGGGTATGCCACTTCCAGTTATGGCCTTCGCCAGGCACAAAAGGAAAAAAGGGAACCAAGCTACCACCTTCCTCTCCGGAGTGGCCTTGGAGGGCCCTCTTGAAGAAAATCCTACTAGCTGCTCCCAGTAGAGCCAGGTAGGTAAAGATGTGGGTGTAACAAAAAGAAAGCCAGAAAACACAGGCCTCCCTCACCCAGGTTCCAGGTGATGCATCTCCTCCGTCCAGAGGAAACACAAAAAACTGACCAGTTCAGCAGAGGGACTGCCTTTCAAAGTGTATTGGTGATGTGTTTTTTTCCCTATTTTTCAATTCTCAACCTAACTTATACCTACTCTACATGATTCAGTGCTGTCCCTGAATTCCTCCCCAGTCCAGCACCGGAGGTCCTCTTTAGGGCAGAGCACTGTTATTCTGTCCATTTATTGTGAGTGTATCATGTAGGTGGAGCGCACAGCATTCCAGGACTGAGCGTCATTGCGCCCATTCTTCAAAGAATGCCCGCGTCTATCCCTTGCAAGAAGAAGCTGCTATGACGCTCCTGGAGCAGCATCTTATTGTTCCAATATTAAAAAGAATGGGGAAGAGTTAGTGCACCAGTGCATGAAATATGGTAAACTTAGGTCACAAGGACAGGAAAACTATGGAAGAAGCTCTAACCCTGCCATAGTCCATCCAAAATAAAATAAGCCAAACAGCAGTGTGTACATGGCAGCTAAAGAAGATCTCCATATTCATCCAAAAAAAAAAAACATGCACATTTGAATTTATCATACTGTAAATCTATTATAGTACAACATTTTTTCTCCTTGCTCAGAGCTGCCCAAATATTCAATGTTTGCGAAAATGTGAGTTCACCCCAACAAACTCCACAAAGCAGAATAATTAGCTGTCAGTATAATGGGTCGTGGCTTTGGGGAAATGAAGTTAGAAAATTATGTCTGTTCAAACATGACTAGGACATGTTTTTTTCTCACTAGTGATGCATATCAAATACTTGACAAAATGCTCAGCACCATCTTGTGGTAAAGGAAAGATTCACAATTATAGGGAACAAGGAAAGCCAGGTTACTTCTATTTTAGTACCACTCGACTGTGGAGTCATGGAGGGGGTTTTGAAGTTTGCTGCTTAAGACCTTTTAGGCCCATGTGGACACAAAAAAACATATAGGTTTGCTCACAGAGAGGGTTGTTGCCAGAATTCGTCGTTTGAAGTTTTGGGGGAGGTACTGAGGTGTCAG
>BLSH010443659.1:429608-450595 GCA_018402905.1 Glandirana rugosa | reverse complement strand
AGGGGGGGGGGGGGGGGGGGCGCACCTTGTCTATACCCCAAAATCTGAGTAGGCTCGGGTCGCGATCGTGTGCCACCCTAAAATGATTTGATACGTTGTGGATTTTGTATCCTTTTTTAATATTGTCAATATGTTCACCCACCCTCATTGGGTCCTCGTAGTCCTACCAGCATATTGGTAGTCACAAGGGCACATCAGAAGGTAGGTGACATATTTTGAATCACAAGTGATCAACTGTTTGATGTTGTAAATTTCCCCAGCGATCATTGATGAAAAATTAGAGCTATTTCTAGGCTTATCTTCAATTGTTCTGCAAGATTTACACCTATAGAAACCTGGTGCCAGGCAAGGCATGTGAGTGTAACTTTTGCTACATTGTTTTTAACTAATTTTATACAATAAATACTACACCATGAGATTTTATCACCTCTCCTGCGGAGTCATTTTCACTCTCAACAGCTCTATATTCCAAAAGTAGCCACAGGACCTACAGCTGACATCATTGGAGCATAGTGTTTCCACAAGCGTTATATGACCTCCTATAACTAAGGGGTCATAAGGGGTTTGGTGAGTGGCCATTTCTTACTTATGAGCACGGGTGGAAATATAAGCATCACTAGCTACACTGCAGACCAACTTCTTTATTGGTGTTGGGACAAGATTATCCTGTGGACTACTAGCGCTATTTCCTAACACTATTAGAAATGATCACATTCCTTTATAAAAGTGGTTGTCTACCCTTTAGAGTAAGGCTTACCTGTAGGTAAAATGAATATCTCCTAAACCTATAAGGTTTAGGAGATATTCCCCCTCCAAGCAGCTGAGGCGTCACTGCGCATGCAGTGTATGTCCCTGCGCATGCGCTGTGACGTCCCGGAAAGACGGGCTCCTGCGCGGGAGTGATGTCTCGCGGCTGTTCCGGCCAGTCACGGCGCCAGAGCTGTGTACCCGGAAGCAAGTTCCGAGGGAAGATGTCTGCTCCCTCAGAGGGGACAGAGCAGCCCGGTCAGATCTTAGTTTCAAGGTATTTCATAATGAGCTAGTATGCGGTGCATACTAGCTCATTATGCTATTGTCTTGCAGTTTTTTTGGTCTTTTTACTGGGTAGACAACCGCTTTAATGCAGCACATGGATTTTTATCTTGTTTATATTTTTTTACAATGATAATATAACTTTATACAATGATGATTTATTTGATATGATTAGTTGGTACACACATTGATGTCACCAGTTGTTTTATGATTGCACCGTACCTTTGCACCTTTAACTATTTGTTACCTAGCAGATAAAAAAAAAAAGTTTTCTTCCTGGAGTTCTTCTTTACAGCATTTCTAAACCCGAAACCAGAAATGTGATATACCACCTGTCCGTTGATGTGGTAGCTGCCTTACTCTCCATTTTCAGGCTTTTATTTATTTTTTTCAAACTTCCTGCCTTTGTGTTTACATTCATTTCCCCCATTGCATCTATGGGGGCAGCCATAGTTGTCACACAGGCTGAACTTCCAAAAGGTTTGCGTTTGTTCATCTCCATGACATGGTAGATTGATGGGACGAGCAGTTTACAATAAGAATGGGCTCGGGCGTGTTCGGAATCGAAGATCGGCTGAGGTGCCGACATTGCTGGACTCCAGGACAGGTAAGTGTCCTAATGTTAAAAGTCAGCAGCTACAGTATGTGTAGCTGCTGACTTTTAATTTTTAAAGGGGGCGGGTGGACCTCCTCTAAGCTCACAGGAAATGACAAGGACACTGCATTACTGGCAAGATCAACAGATTATTTTTGCACAGTACCCGATGAAAATGTTCTCAGCCTAAAAAAAACCCAAAAAACGAATACAGCTACTGCATCTGGTACGCTGCAATATATTAAACTTTTGTTTTATGGCCGGATTCAATCCTAAAATGCGTGCTGTGTTCCCATGTGGTGCAATTTTACAACTGATTCATTTGAATGGGTTGCAAATCGCATGGAATGGGCTTTTCCCACGCCTGGCATGTTTCTGGCATGAACCACCCCTAATGACCCATAAATTGATCTTTCACCTCCCACCCCAACTATATTTTATGTTCTATTAACTGCAGTCTTCTCCCTTCCTCCAACTTCTAGAAAACAAACTGACTGCCATCTACCACTAGACATAGTACCACCTTATTTACAGGGATGTGCCTCTTAAAAGAAACTTATGAAAATATGGCAACTGTGACTAGACAATTTGGTTTCCCAAATGGGGGACCTGTCCTCTTCTCAATCATCTCGCTAAATTGGTCAGTTTTGTGCCCTCCAGCGGACTCTGACGAGAGGTGTGTGGGTAGTACACTAGGTATAAAAAGTCTACACATCCCTATTAAAATGTCAGATTTTTGAGATGTAAAAAAATAAGACAAAGATAAATAATTTCAGAACTTTTTCCACTTTTAATGTGACTAATAAACTGTACAACTCAATTGAACAACAAACTGAAATCTTTTAAGTGGAGGGAAGTAAAAATAAAAAAACGAAAATATGGCTGCATAAGTGTGCACACCCTTAAACTAATATTTTGTTGAAGCACCTTTTGATTTTATTACAGCATTCAGTCTTTTTGGGTATAAGTCTATCAGCATGGTGCATCTTGACTTGGCAATAATTGCCCACTCTTCTTTGCAAAAACACTCCAAATCTGTCAGGTTGCGAGGACATCTCCTGTGCACAGCCCTCTTCAGATCACCCCACAGATTTACAATCTGATTCAGGTCTAGGCTCTGGCTGGGCCATTCCAAAACTTTACTCTTCTTGTGGTGAAGCCATTCCTTTGTTGATTTGGATGTATGCTTTGGGTCGTTGTCATGCTAAAAGTGCCAATATTGACTGGTATTTGGAACAGATGAAGAAAAACAGCCCCAAATCATGATGCTGCCACCTCCATGCTTCACGGTGGGAATGGTGTTCTTTTGGTGATGTGCAGAGTTGTTTTTGCACCAAACATATTCTTTGGAAATATGGCCAAAAAGTTCAGCCTTGGTTTCATCAGACCATAATACATATTCCCACATGCTTTTGTGAGACTTCAGATGTGTTTTTGCAAAATGTATCCGGGCTTGGATGTTTTTCTTCGTAAGAAAAGGCTTCTGTCTTGCCACTCTACCCCATAGCCCAGACATATGAAGAATATGGGAGATAGTTGTCACATGTACCGCACAGCCAGTATTTGCCAGATATTCCTGCAGCTCCTTTAATGTTGCTGTAGGCCTCTTGACAGCCTCCCTGACCAGTTTTCTTCTCGTCTTTTCATCAATTTTGGAGGGACATCCAGTCCTTGGTAAAGTCACTGTTGTGCCATATTTTCTCCACTTGATGATGCCTGTCTTCACTGTGTTCCATGGTAGATCTAATGCCTTGGAAATTCTTTTGTACCCTTCTCCTGATTGATACCTTTTAACAATGAGATCCCTCTGATGCTTTGGAAGCTCTCTGTGGACCATGGCTTTTGCTGTAGGATGTGACTAAAAATGTCAGGAAAGACCTACTAGAACAGCTGAACTTTATTTTGGGTTAATCAGAGGCACTTTAAATTATGGCAGGTGTGTACTGACTCCTATTTAACATGAGTTTGAATGTGATTGCTTAATTCTGAACACAGCTACATCCCCAGTTATAAGACGGTGTGCACACTTATGCAACCACATTATTTTTGTTTTTTTTATTTTTACTCCCCCCTCCTAAAAGATTTCAGTTTGTTTTTCAATTGAGTTGTAGTTTATAGGTCACATTAAAGGTGGAAAAGTTCTGAAATGATTTATCAAATTTTTTTACATCACTGACATTTTAACAGGGGTGTGTAGACTTTTTATATCCACTGTATGTGTGGTAGTTATGTTGTTTTGCCTTTGCTTTTTCCTTTTGTTATTGGCTGCTACGGATTGGCCATGTGCACTGTACAGTTGAGTCCAACTAGATATATTAACGGTTGTGCTGTGGTGCTTTATGGATGGTATATATTATCCTTTTCCTTACTATTGCGGGGCTCAGCATAGCTGACATTAAGCCATCACTTTGGTTTAGATGGCGATTGTTACGCTTTGTTTTGTATGTTGAAATATGGAAAAATTTAAATAAACACCTTAAAAAAAAAAAAAAAAAAAAAAAAGACAGACATAGTACCACTGGTTCAATCTCAGACTGTACTAGTATAAAAAATATTGTTATTCTTCTTATATTGGCCAAATGTTGTGGCCACCTTCATCGATACCTGTATTCTCCTATCAAAAAAGGCGCTCTGGGTTCCTCCTCCTTTCCGTGTGCCAACATAGGAAGCCACTTTCTATTTTGGCACACCTGCGGACTCGGGTCATGACTAGACGCCATGGACACGTGGCGTAGAGAGGAGGACCTTTTCCTAATAGACGAGATCACAATTTTTCTGACATTCAGGGTGTGAATGGGGTTGTGCACCCATCCCTACGCCTGCAGTTCCAGGAATCCATGCACTGCGTTCAGGGCATTCCAGCGGGGACATATCTGGGGGTTATTTCCCCCCCCCCCCCCCTCCGTATGTGGCATGCTAACATAAAAAACGATCCATACGTCCGGCTATCCAGGGGGCTTTCCCATGTATTGGCCTGGGATTGACTATTACTCAACCACCGGATCGCCTGAAGAAGCACATAGCGAAACGCGTCGCAATCTCCTTGTGGCAAAGAAGCTTTATTTCATTCTGGAGCCTTTATATGATACTGGTTGCCTATTTGAGGACGACTGGGAACTGGACCGATTTTGTTCAGTCATGTCCACAGTGCCATTTGTATCGATTGCTACACTTTTTATATTATATGTGTTGAACTCTATATCTATGTAATAGAATAGATACTGATTTTATTTATACTTCACTGTTTCATGTCTCTGCTTGGGTAACCACAGTGACAACCTAAAAAGTCCAAATTTTCCTCTCGTTTTGGTTTTTGCTTGTACCTGCGGACTCGATCCCGAGCCGCATGCTCTGTGCCCATTGACACACACACAGCGTGTGGCTCGCTTCCGCTCCCTCATCACTGGATTTGATATCAGGAGCCAATGGCTCCCGCTGCTCTAAGTCCAGTGAGAAGGGAGAGAGAGGAGAGCCCCGCTACTCTTGGGCGCAGCGCTGGATCGAGATCAGGCAACGTATTTAGGGGGCGCTGACAATAGGTGGTCACCTTTTACCTTAATACGGTGAACGCACTAAGGTACTAAATCTTCAGCCTTTACAGCCACTAAAAAAGTACAGATTTCCAATATTAAATGTGAATAAATTATAGCCGGATTCATGAAGCTTTTCACAGTTTTATGTTAGGGTGCCACATGGCTTTGTTCAGCCCTCCTTGTACAACAGCTGCAAACAGTGGTGTTAACAATCAGTGATCATGTGTTAACAGGCTCAGAATTAGGAAGCAGAGCAGATAAAAGTACAACTTTTGTTGGAGAGTACCTACACGACCAAAATCATAAATCACTGGATGGACTAATGAACCTGAATAGCTTACAGCAGAACTTTTTGCTTTCAGCCCCTTTCCCTCATCTCTCAGCAATTTTTAATCTAGTGTACACTGCCTGCTTCACATGCCCAGTACAGCGTACATTCCTAACACATTCCTGGCATCTGTAAGATGACAAGGATGGAGCTGGGTGCAAGTGGTTGCCCAATAGTGGAAGAGGAATGACTGGAACCAAGAAGAAGTGGGCAGCAATAGATAGCGACTAGCAACAGCTGTTATCTGTCAGCACTGGAGCAGGGCAAACAGCCAGCTGAGTCTGAACTACAGTGAGGGAAAAAAAAAAAAAAGTATTTGATCCCCTGCTGATTTTGTACATTTGCCCACTGACAAAGAAATGGTCATTCTATAAATTTCATGGTAGGTTTACTTTAATAGTGAGAGACAGAATAACAACAAAATAATCCAGAAAAACTCATTTCAAAAAAGTTATAAACCGATTTGCATTTTGATGAGTGAAATAAGTATTTGACCCTTTCGCAAAATGACTTAGTACTTGGTGGCAAAACTCTTGTTGGCAATCACAGAGGTCAGACGCTTCCTGAAGTTTGCACACATCTCAGGAGGGATTTTGTCCCACTCCTCTTTGTAGACCCTCTCCAAGTCAAGGTTTTGAGGCTGACGTTTGGTAACTCCAACTTTCGGCTCCCTCCACATATTTTCTATGGCATTAAGGTCTGGAGACTGGCTAGGCCACTCCAGGACCTTAATGTGCTTCTTCTTGAGCCACTCCTTTGTTGCCTTGGCCATATGTTTTGGGTCATTGTCATGCTGGAATACCCATCCACGACCCATTTTCAATGACCTGGCTGAGGAAAGGAGGGTCTCACCCAAGATTTGAAGGTACATGGCCCTGTCCATTGTCTCTTTGATGCGGTGAAGTTGTCCTATCCAATTAGCCGAAAAACACCCCCAAAACATAATGTTTCCACCTCCATGTTTGACAATGGGGATGGTGTTCTTGGGGTCATAGGCAGCATTTCTCCTCCTCCAAACAAGGCAAGTTGAATTGATGCCAAAGAACTCAATTTTGGTCTAATCTGACCACCAGTTCTCCTCTGAATCATTCAGATGCTCATCAGCAAACTTCAGATGGGCATGTACATGTGCTTTCTTGAGCAGGGGGACATTATGGGCGCTGCAGGATTTCAGTCCTTCATGGCGTAGTGTGTTACCAATGGTTTTCTTGGTGATTATGGTCCCAGCTGCCTTGAGATCATTGACAAGATTCTCCTGTGTAGTTCTGGGCTGATTCCTCACCGTTCTCATGATTATTGAAACTCCACGAGGTGAGATCCTGCATGGATCCCCAGACTAAGGGAGATTGAAAGTTATTTTGTGTTTCTTACATTTGCGAATAATCGCACCAACTGTTGTCACCCTCTCACCAAGCTGTTTGGCGATGGTCTTGTAGCCCATTCCAGCCTTTTGTAGGTCTACAATCTTGTCTCTGACATCTTTGGACAGCTCTTTGGTCTTGGCCATTGTGGAGAGCTTGGATTCTGATTGATTGTTTGCTTCTGTGGACAGGTGTATTTTATACAGGTAACAAGCTGAGATTAGTAGCACTCCCTATAAGAGAGTGCTCCTAATCTCAGCTCATCGCCTGTATAGGAGACACATGGGAGCTAGAAATCTTGCTGATTGATAGGGGATCAAATACTTATTTCACTCATTAAAATGCAAATCGATTTATAACTTTTTTGAAATGCGTTTTTCTGGATATTTTTGTTGTTATTCTGTCTCTCACTCTTAAAATAAACCTACCATTAACCACTTCCCGTCCAATGACGTCATTGACTGAGTGGGGATATCTGAATGATACCTGCAGCTACAGGCATCATTCAGATATCTTTTAGAGCCAGCGATTCCCCACACCGTAAGAACAATCATAGTGGCTGTTCAGCCTCTTGATCGTTCTTACAGGGAGTGGGAGAGGACACCCCTGCCGTCCTCCGGTGCTTCTCCCATCTCGCCCGTACTATTAGTGAGAGGGAGAAGGAATCAGTCCATACCGTATGTTGATCACAGAGATTCACGGTGGGCCAGATGGTCCCTGGAGTCTCTATGATCTTTTGGAGGCCGGCATGATGTTATGACGTCACACCCAGTCTCTGCATTTGAAAAAATGCTGCCGCTTCGGCTGGGAAGCCGGGATCGTTTTTTTTTTTTTTTTCCCCAGGCTTCCCAACCCAGAGGCGAGATCTGGGGACTTACTGACCGCAGGTATCGTTGTAAA
Source organism: Glandirana rugosa (assembly GCA_018402905.1). Lineage (NCBI taxonomy): Eukaryota > Metazoa > Chordata > Amphibia > Anura > Ranidae > Glandirana > Glandirana rugosa. The sequence continues at coordinate 442,846 of BLSH010443659.1, read as the reverse complement.
GAGGACATGTCACATACTATTCCTATTACAAGGGATGTTTACATTCTTTGTAATAGGAATAAAAGTAACAAAAAAGTGTCAAAATAGAAAAATAAAATAATAAAGAAATTTAAAGTGCCCTCGTCCCCGCACGCAGAAGTGATTGCATACATAGGTCACGCCTGTATATGTAAACAATGTTCAAACCACACGCGAGGTATCGCCACGAACATTAGAGCGAGAGCAATAATTCTAGTGCTAGACCACCTCTGTAACTCTAAACAGGTAACCTGTAAAAATGTTTAAAGCGTTGCCACTGGGGATTTTGAAGTACCGAAGTTGTGTGCCATTCCACAAGTGTGTGCAATTTCAAAGTGTGACATGTTAGGTATCCATTTACTCAGCGTAACATCATCTTTCACATTATGCAAAAAAATAAACAAAATAATATCGGGCTAACTGTGCTGGTTTTTTTTTTTAATGCAGGAAACTGTTTTTTCCCCCAAAAAAAACACATTTGAAAAATTACTGCGCAAATACCGTGCAAGATAAAAAGTTGCAGCAACCACCATTTTATTCCGTAGGGTCTCTGCTAAAAAACATACATAATGTTTGGGGGTTCTGAGTAATTTTCTAGCAAAAAATGATTATTTATACATGTAGGAGCGAAGTGTCAGAATTGGCCTGGGTAGCAAGTGGTTAAAATTATAGACTGATCATTTCTTTGTCAGTGGGCAAACATACAAAATCAGCATGGGATCAAATACTTTTTTCCCTCATCATGGCATGACGTCATGAGCAGGGCAATTAGAGTTCTGTGTTAAAAGGTCAGTAAAATTATTCACCAACCTCTCCAAGGCACCCTCTGATGCCTATACTTACCTGAGCCCAGCTTCCTCATTGTCACAGGCAAACACAAGTAGCGGCCAACAAAAGTTAGTGACAATTCTATACTGAACGGCATCCTTCCTTCTTACCTATATTGTTCTTTGCTGCATTGTGAAGAAGTAATCGATCGGTTACAATTTTCTACATACGCAAATATTTAAGAAAATGGGAACGTTGAACAGAGGCACACAAGTACAGGTGTTCGAGGGTGCCCAGGACAGATTAAAGTGGTGGGTTTGGGGATATATTGTTTTTACAAGCCTGCTTTAACCTCTTGCTGTCTGCAAAACACACATACGTGGAAGAAAAAGGGTGGACTTTAACTCCCACACGCTGCCCGTGTGTTGCTGGGCGAGTGAGGTTTCTGCGATGAAAGCACGCTCGATGTGTGCTCTTGGAATAGAGACCAAAAGACAACTCTCAGTCTGGACTAACCATGGGTCACTGGCGGGACTGGCTCCTAATTATTGTATGTGACCTACTGTGACAGTCAATCACAGTGCTCACATGATCAACAAATGATTCTTCTGCTGCCATGAACAGTGTACAGACCTAAAGAACCATTTGCAGATGTTAGCTGCATTCCCCCTTCTGCTGTAAGCTCATGTTCCCGACTTATAGCAGACCTATTAAACAGACTCTGAATAAAAGAATAGATGGGATCAGTGGCTGACAAGCCGCTGATTGCAGCTATTCAGCTAAAGAGTGACCCTCCTCCCCACCGCAGCTGCTATGCCCTATGCTCCTTTGCTTCCCTCACAGCTACACATTCCCTCAACCATCTGCCTGCACCCTCTATAAAATGCCCCCCACCACTCTTATCTGTCCCCATCAGTTTGTGAACCTACAGTATCTCTCAAAAGTGAGAACACCCCTCACATTTTTGTAAATATTTTATTCTATCTTTTCATGTGACAACACTGAAGAAATTACACTTTGTTACAATGTAAGAGTGAGAGTACAGCTTGTATAACAGTGTAAATTTGTTGTCCCCTCAAAATAACTCAGCACACAGCCATTAATGTCTAAACTGCTGGCAACCAAAGTGAGTACACCCCTAAGTGAAAATGTCCAAATTGGGCCCAATTAGCCATTTTCCCTGCCCGGTGTCATGTGACTCGTTAGTGTTACAAGGTCTTAGGTGTGAATGGGGAGCAGGTGTGTTAAATTCGGTGTTATCGCTCTCACTCACTCATACTGGTCACTGAGCTGCAGCACGGTGACCAAGACCAAGACCATACAGCGGTTTACCAGGACAGGTTCCACTCAGAACAAGCATCGCCATGGTCGACCAAAGAAGTTGAGTGCATGTGATCAGCGGCATATCCAGAGGTTGTCTTTGGGAAATAGATGTATGAGTGCTGCCAGCATTGCTGAAGAGGTTGAAGGGGTCAGCCTGTCAGTGCTCAGACCATACGCAGCACACTGCATCAAATTGGTCTGCACGGCTGTTGTCCCAGAAGGAAGCCTCTTCTAAAGATGATGCACAAGAAAGCCTGCAAACAGTTTGCTGAAGACAAGCAGACTAAGGACATGGATTACTGGAACCATGTCCTGTGGTCTGATGAGACCAAGATAAAAGTATTTGGTTCAGATGGTGTCAAGCGTGTGTGGCGGCAACCAGGTGAGGAGTACAAAGACAAGTGTATCTTGCCTACAGTCAAGCATGGTGGTGGGAGTGCCATGGTCTGGGGCTGCAAGAGGGCAGCTAAAGTTCATTGAGGGACCCATGAATGCCAACATGTACTGTGACATACTGAAGCAGAGCATGATCCCCTCCCCTTTGGAGACTGGGCCGCAGGGCAGTATTCCAACATAACAACCCCAAACACACCTCCAAGACAACCACTGCCTTGCAAAAGAAGCTGAGGGTAAAGGTGATGGACTGGCCAAGCACATCTCCTGACCTAAACCCTACTGAGCAACTGTGGGGCATCCTCAAACGGAAGGTGGAGGAGAGCAAGGTCACTAGCCTCCACCAGCTCAGTGATGTCGTCATGGAGGAGTGGAAGAGGACTCCAGTGGTAACCTGTGAAGCTCTAGTGAACTCCATGCCCAAGAAGGTTAAGGCAGTGCTGGAAAATAATGGTGGCCACACAAAATATTGACACTTTGGGCCCAATTTGGACATTTTCACTTAGGGGTGTATTCACTTTTGTTGCCAGCGGTTTAGACATTAATGGCTGTGTGTTGAGTTATTTTGAGGGGACAGCAAATTTACACTGTTATACAAGCTGCACACTCACTACATTGTAGCAAAGTGTCATTTCTTCAGTGTTGTCACATGAAAAGCTATAATAAAATATTTACAAAAATGTAAGGGGTGTACTCACTTTTGTGAGATACTGTATGTATAGAGCACCTCCTGTTTATTAATCTGCAGTGCAGCTGAGGTTGCAGAGAAAAGGGACCTTATATGTCTTCAGTCCCTTTCTATGTCTCAAAAGAGACATCAGGGGACTGATTAGACCCTTGATATCTCAGCAAAGCCCTTAAGCAGGGCTGTAGGTAAAAAAAAAAAAAAAAAAAACAATAAGGCCTTGTTTACATAGGCCTCCCTCAAAGTTAACTCTTGTGGGGCTGTGCTTACCCGCACAGGGATGCACAGGTGTTCCATGCATCCCCGAGCAGGAAGTTCCATTGATGTAAAATGGGATGCAGCGGCTGCACAGGCAACCACTGCTTCCAATTTGACATCTGTGCACTGTATGCATTCGGGGCCATGCACCTGCACCAATGACAAACGGGGAGCAGCTGCTGTGTTCATGCAGCCACTGCATCCCAACTGACATCGATAGGACTGTCTGCACAGGGTTGCATGGAACACCTTTGTGGGGAAAATCTGCAGCTGTATCCTCTTCTTCTTTTTTTTTTTTTGCGTGGCTAAACACAGTGCACATTTTTATGTGCAGACAGAGCTATTTATTGGCTCATTCAATACTATAGTGCTGTGTTCAGATGCGTACGAAACTGCATCCAAAAGCAGTGTTTATTTCTGCCCATGTGAGTGAGCTCTAAAGTAGAAGGTCATCGCCAATAGCCACCCATCAGATTGGGGAACCCCATCAATAGGATTTCAGGGGGAAAAGGCTTTTACAATTGTGTACATGGAGGATGGCTGCAGCTAGGTGTGTATAAAAGGCGAGACAGAAATATAGGGGATATACAAGTTATGTTTTTTGCTTGGAGTTCTGCATTGATTACATCTGAATTATCTTTGAACTCCATGTATGCAGCTTTACTCTTTTTTTTTCAGTCATTCTGCTTTAAATCCTCTTTCCAGTTACCTTTCCTCTAGTAACTGCACAAAAAAAAGAAAGGAATAGCCATCAACACAACGAAAACGGTAACAGGTGGTATTTTTGAAATGAGAAAGCAAAAGAATTTTAATGCATTTGGGGAAAAACAGGAAAATAAAAAGCCAAGCATCAGGCTCAACAAAGCATATTGCTGCCTGTGTCATGCGAAAACGTATAAATAGCACCACGGACAATTGCCTATATTTCAAACAGACTTTTACAAAAAATACCCTTACCTGATGCCCAAAAGCAAAGCCCCTTGAGAACTGGTTTACACTTGCAAGTTGGGGGACAGTTATACCACACAGTTATTTCACATTTTTACCTACCCCCACCCCAAACATACCCCCTTTAGCTGCAAAGGTAGTGGCCGGGGGTATACGCATGCCACAGCTGCAATGCTTTGCAGCAGAAATTATACCCCCTGTTGCATTTGGTGGGCACTACCACCCACTGAATGTGACCCATTCGAGTGAATGGGGCAGCGGTGCAACTACTACTACTACTACTACTGCAGTATTTAAGGGGTTAAGCAGGTGATGAGGTGGTGACATATTGCCTCCTCACCGCCTGTCAAACGCCTCTGAAAAGGGATCCAAATGCAGTCCATGCCGTAACTGTAAATCAGCCTTTAGGGACACTTATGGAGCAAATTAGTGATAAATGTAGATGCAAATCTGAAGAAACAGTTTTTCAGTGTATCAGTGATCTTGGGCAGCAAACTGACATATTTGTACAGGTCTGTAACAGATTTAGGCTTAATTTACCCGTGTTGCACTCTGAGAAGCAATTTGCGCTTGATCGCTTTCCAGAGAGCAGTACAGGTGCAGTTGACAGGCATAGGGGAGGCGATACTGCTGCCTCTGGAATGCCTGTTTTTCTTTTGTTTTTTACAGCCAAACAGGGTTTTTCAGTGGGAACCGAAATACTAAGTAGCACATAGCTAACAAACGTGACTTTTCCTGGATGGATCTGACTGTTGATGATTTAGAGAGAACAGCACAAATTTTAATAAATACCACCAGATCTCAGGATAGCATTCTTTCTATTGCATTCTGCTCCGATTTTAGTTCCCAGTTTTAGGTGGTGTACAAATAGAAAAACTACTAAAGTTTATAAAACATTTTCCTGATTTCTGCTCCATGCCACATACATCTAACCCAGAAATGGAATACTATTTAAAATACAACACCTTTCCAAAACTATCTTAAGTCTTAATATGTATCTTAGGTTTTACCATTTAGACCCCTTTCACACTTGTGCGAGTTGCTCTGCGATTTGGGACTGCAAATTCCCAAGACAAGCCGTTCCCCATTATTTCCAATGAGTACCGTTCATATCTGTACAACTTTCAAGTCGTGCCGACTTCAAAGTAGTCCCTGCATTACTTTGGTCAACTTTGATGCAACTTGAGGTCCATAGACTTCAATGTTAAACCCTCAAAGTCTCATGCAAATCGCACCTGAATAATATAGATGCGATTTCTTTACGACTTTGTAATATGTTTTCATTGAACCAGTTGCAACAAAGTTGGACCAAAGTTGTACTGATCCCAAATCGGTTCAAAAAATCGCATAAAAATCTCAGTAAAATCGTGGCAAAAAAATTGAGGTAAAATGAGGTTGCACAAGTCTGAAAGGGGCCTTAGTATATATTATATTCACTAAATGTTTAGTTTCTCTGTATCAGCTGCATACACTATATCAGTTATAGTATTGACAAGCCTCCAAGATTAAAGAACTTACTCTGAGAAACCTTTCCACTTCAGCAGATATTCAACTTTTCCCTTAACAACCCGGCGGTCCAAGACTTTCTCCACCACGTATTCCTCCTCCTCTTCATCTACCACTTCTTCCATTTTTTTTTTGTTTTGCTTTTTTCCCGTAGCGGTCGCCAGTTTCCTGGTTTACTGGGCCTGGAAGGGAAGGAAAAGAAAAAAATAAAAATAAAAGAAAAAACACTGCATTTACTGAAGAGTGCATTTGCATAGCTGCTGACACTGACTAAATCAAATATTCCTAAATGTATGTATATCTTTTAAGCCTTTCCATGCAGAGGCATGTTTTGCACAATGGCTGAAAAATATTTTAAGGCCTGAAGATTACCACTTCACCCCCGGAAGGATTTCCCATGTTAGGACCAGAGCACTTATTGCGATTCAGCACTGCATCGCTTTAACTGACAATTGGGCGGTCGTGCGACGTTGTACCCAAACAAAATTTGCGTCCTTTTTTTCCCACAAATAGAGCTTTCTTTTGGTGGTACTTGATCCCCTCTGCGTCATTTCTGATCGCCGCTATAAACAAAAAAAGAGCGACAATTTTGCAAAAAAAAAAAAAATATATATATATTTCTTACTTTTTGCTAAAATACAAATCAAAAAAAAAAAAAAAACAAAATGTATTCATCGGTTTTGGCTGATTTATATTCTTCCTCATATTTTTGTTTAAAAAAAAAATTGCATTCAGCGTTTATTGATTGGTTTGCGCAAAAGTTACCACATTTAGAAACCATGAGAATTCATTTCTGGCGTTTTTACATTTTTTTTTTTTTTACTGGTAATGGCTAATGGCGGCCGGGTGCGATTTTTATCGGGACTTTGATATTGGGTCGGACATTTTTGACACTTTTTTGGGACCAATGACATTTATACAGCGATCAGAAATTGAAATATCCACTGATTATTGTGTAAATGTCATTGGCAGTGAAGAGGTTAACCTGCAGGAGGAGATCTAGGGGTTAACTGAGTTCCCTAGGCGTGTTCTAACTGTGAGGGGGCTGGGCTGTCAGGGGCATAAGAGATCTAACTGATCCCAGTGACAGGGATCAGTAGATCTCTTACATGCCCCCTGTCAGAACGGGGAACTGCCATGTTTACTTCGGCAGTTCCCTGTTCTTTCCCTCTAACAGTTCACTGTGGCATGCCGGTGGACATCGGGTCCGCCCGAGCCACGGGCACACTCACGCAGAGTTTCCTTAGCTGCGCGTCCGCTAATTGCCGCTTATTTACAGCGATTCGCAGAATGCAGCCATACTGCCGCAGTAAATATACAGTAGCCGGTTAAACAAAAAAATAAATGAACAAAATCAAAAAAAGGAAAAAAAAACCCCACAAATTAATTTTAGGGCACACAAATGCAATAAATTACTTATTATACTGTAAAGTTACTATTATATAGGGCTGCAACTAATGATTATTTCCATAATCAATTAGTTGGCTGATTATTGTTTCGATTAATCGGATAAGAACCACTTAAAAAAGTGTGGTGTATAATTTAGTTAACATGTAAACTTAAAAAAAAAAAAAAAAAAAAAGGCAATTTATTCTTAAATAGCTCTATGCAGTGGTAAATATAAATAACCAACTATATGTTAGGGAGCAAAATCTCTAATCCACTCTGAGAACAGACAGAAGAGATATACTGTATACTATTAGAGGTGGAATCTGGTAAATATCATCAGACTCAGAGATCACATTTTTTATTTAAAGAAAAAAAAAAAAGATTAAAGACTGTTCTGCCATCAGACAGAACTGTAATATATTATGTATGACAGACTCCCTTGTCATAGGCAGGTGGCTTGATAAAAGCTACCTGCGTCTACTCACTTATGCTGGCCATACAAAACAATGTCTTCATTCAAAAAAAAATTCATTTTAAGAATGTTTGTGGATTTTCTAATGGTTAGTTGGGTTAAATCGACGTTCGTTTTCGACCACACTGACGGGAAAATTTGAAGAAGCAGAATAGAAAACCTCTTGGTCGAAGGAATTTTCAGACAGTGTATGTGGTTTTTGTTCAGAAATGACATTCATTTTAAAACTGAATGTTAAAAGAAGGTGAAATTTTCAAACGACATTCTTTCATTCAGTGAATGCAGATTTTTTATATTATATTCTCGTCCGAAAATAGATATGTGTATGGCCAGCATAAGACTCAGTTCACACCTATGCAGTTTGCTTTTGATTTGTTTCTGCAGTGCTTTTTTCTGTGCGTTTCTGCACACACGATTTTGCTGCGATTTGCGTTTTGCATTTTTTTTTGGCCAATTTTTTGTTGAGCAGATTAAAAAACGCAAATTGCGACAACAACACACTACATGCTTTTCTGCAGCTACTCCATTGCAGTCTATAGAACCAAAAAAGCACCGTGACAAGGGTGGATAAAAATCAATGATTTAAAAAAAAAAATCTGATTTTTTTTAAAATTCAAAATCAGATTTTTTAGATTTTTATCAAATTTATTTTAATGAAATGCTTTTGGAGTAAAAATCTATTTAAAGATAGTTTTTCGTTTGAGATACATTGATTTAATTTATTCAGCATGAAATGGAGCTTAGTTAGGTAGCATGAGACTGTATATTTTGCAATATTTACATTTTTGGTAAACTCATTCAACGAATCCAAACTCTCCGAAACCGCCCTGCCCACTGAAATGAATGAGCAGCACTTGGGGGGGGGGGGGGCGTGTTAAGAGCTCCCCGCTACTGCCAGAATAGCGGTGCCAAGCGCAACTATAACATTGGTAAGGCGCCGCCAAAACTAGCGGCAGTTTACCGCAACCACCCCAGTGTGAAAGTGGCCTAAGTGTGAGGAGGAAGGGCAAGCAGTAAGCAGGAAAGTGAAACTTTCTAAGCAGCTTATAAACCTTGTGATCTTTCTGCACATAGCTTGAAGCGCTTCAGGCTACATGTACACAAGACGCTTTTCAACCTCCCCTGAACGTTTCGTCTTAACAGCTAGAAACCAACATCTAAAAACATCCGTTTTGCCGCTAGGAAAGCTTTTTTATTTAAATGGAAACGCCTGTAAAGAAAACGCTCCTAGGCGCGAGTTACCACGTTTACAAGCTGTTACAGGCATTTGGCGTTTCAAATGCCTCTAAACATCCGCCTGGAACGCATTTTTTTTTTCTTTCCAAGAAATGCTTCTAAAAACTCAACTGTCTAGCCACTTGTTGACCCCCCGCCGTCGTATGACGGCGGCAAAGTGATTTGATATCACAAACCGCCATCACCTGACGGGGGCTGTGAGATTGCGGATCGTGAGTGCACCACCAGAGGCACGCTCACTGTGTTCCGGGGGAGCCAGGGAGTGGGTAAGGTGTCCGCCGGCTACCCGCGATTGCTCCCCCGCATTGACAGAACGGAGGTCCGTGTATGTAAACACACGGATCTCCGTTCTGACAGGGGGAAGGAATGTGATCATAGGCTTCCTGTATATGGGAGCAGCGATCACTCTACTCCCCCACTCAGCCCAGCCCCCATACAGTTAGAAACACACTGAGGGACCACAGTTAACCCTTAGAGCGCCCCCTGCAGGTTAACCCCTTCCCTGCCAGTGACATTTATACAGTTAACAGTGCATTTTCATAGCACTGATCACTGTATAAATGCCAATGGTCTCAAAAAAAGTGTCAAAATGGCCCAACATGTCCGCCGCAATATCGCAGTTCCACTAAAAATCACAGATCGCCGACTAGTAAAAAATAAAAACCCCATAAATTAATTCTCATCATTCGTAAACGTGGCAACTTTTGCGCAAACCAATCAATATACGCCAATTGCGTTTTTTTTTTTTTTTTAACAAAAATATGAGGAAGAATGTAAATCAGCCATAACCGATGAATAAATAGTTTTTTGGGTTTTTTTTTTGCAAAATTGTCGTTCTTTGTTTGTTTATAGCGCAAAAAATAAAAAAACAACCAAAATAAAGCTCTATTTGTGGGAAAAAAAGGACGCAAATTAAGTTTGGGTACAACATTGCATGACTGCGCAATTGTCAGTTAAAGCGACGCAGTGCCGAATCGCAAAAAGTGCTCTGGTCCTAAAGGGGGAAATTCTTCCGGGGCCGAAGTGGCTGGAAATGACCTTAAACGACCATGTGTATATGTACTGATAAGATAACATTAGATGAGTTCAGGGGCAGCTGGAAAAAGTGCCCAAATGCCTCTAAACGTCCGTTTACCAGCAGCAGTGTACATGAGACCTTATTCCTCCCTTGAGGAGCAAAATGGCAGCAGGCCATAAAAGAGAGCTAGTTTGGGAATAATTACTAACCTGGCAGCTTATTATTCTAATATGAAAGCCTTCATTTTGTTTGCAAATATTAAAGATTAATATAACTACCAGCAAGAATGAGTCCTAAGATTTAAAGAGCACCGGTCATTTCAGACCCATCATGGCAGCACCTGACAGCGGGCATCTAGTCACCTGCTGCCACCACCTCCCTCACCTTGTGTCACTGCCGCATCACCAGCCGTCCCATTAACCGCTTGCCGACGGCTGATCGGCAATTGACGGCGACAGAGTGGCTCTGTAACGCGAATCGCCGTCATACGACGGCGACCGCGATACAGAGCCACTGTGAGCGCGCGCGCCCACTGTGTTCGGGGGGGGGCCAGGGAGCGGGTGCGGCGGCTTCGATTGCCGCCGGCCACCCGCGATGCCCTCCCCGGAGTGAAGGAGCAGAGGTCCATGTAAGTAAACACGGACCTCCGCTCTGTGTGAGGGGGAAGGGCTGTGATCACAGCCTTCCTGTACATGAAGGCTGTGACCACTTCCCTTCCCCAGATAGGCAAGCCCCCCTACAGTTAGAACACGCCCAGGGAACATAGTTAACCCTTAGTGCGCCCCCTGCAGGTTAACCCCTTCACTGCCAATGGCATTTACACAGTAATCAGTGCATTTTTATAGTACTGATCGCTGTATAAATGCCAATGGTCCCAAAAAAGTGTCAAAACGTTCCGACATGTCCGCCCCAATATCGCAGTACCGCAAAAAAATCGCAGATCGCCGCCATTTTTAGTAAAAAATAAAAAAAAATTAAAAACCCCAAAAATGAATTCTCATCATCCGTAAACGCGACCACTTTTGCGCAAAGCAATCAATAAACGCCGATTGCGATTTTTTTTTATCGCAAATATGAGGAAGAATATAAATCGGCCAAAAACGGTGAAAAAAAATGTTTTTTTATATTTTTTTTTTGGATTTGTATTTTAGGAAAAAGTAAGAAATTTGTTTTTTTTTTTGCAAAATTGTTGCTCTTCTTTTGTTTATAGCGGCGATCAGAAATGACGCAGCGGTGATCAAATACCACCAAAAGAAAGCTCTATTTGTGGGAAAAAAAGGACGCAAATTACGTTTGGACGTCACGTCGCACGACCGCGCAATTGTCAGTTAAAGCGACGCAGCGCCGAATCGCAAAAAGGGCTCCGGTCCTAAAGCTGGAAATCCTTCCGGGGCTGAAGTGGTTAAAGTGAATGGGACAGTCGGTGAGTCAACAGTGGGGGGAAGGAGGAGCTGCTGCAGGACAGAGATGACAGTTGCTCTTTAAAAATTATGATTTAAATCAAATCCACCCTGTCCCTGGCCCTTTCCAAATACGCAGCGGCTGAAAAAAGCAAAGATGTGAGCGTGTCCCATAGGAAATCATGTTAAATGAAGTGTAGTGCATTTCTGCAAAATGCACCAAAAAACACATAGGTGTGAACCAGGCCTAAGAGGTTTAGTAGCAGCAGTATGTTTTTTTGTTTTTTTTTTTAAATCACCTGTCATAATGGGGTTAAAAAAACCTAAAATTAGCCCTTTATAGTACAAAAAGAGCAGATCATCGCTACTATAAGGGGTTCATTTATACTGTGTGAAAAGTAAATACAGTGAAAGTAATATATATTACTTATATCATATACTGTATATAATAATAAATATACCCAGAAGTAGGATATATAGGCATTTTACCTAGGAGTCAGACATGAAGCTATATAAAGGGTGGAAGGGAGATAGAAAGCTTTTATATTAACCACTTCAGCCCCGGAAGGATTTCCCCTTTTCTGACCAGAGCACTTTTTACGATTCTGCACTGCGTCGCTTAAACTGACAATTGCGCGGTCGTGCGATGTTGTACCCAAACAAAATTGATGTCCTTTTTTCCCCATAGAGCTTTCTTTTGGTGGTATTTGATCACCTCTGCGGTATTTATTTTTTGCGCTATAAACACAGAACGACAATTTGGGGAAAAATTTTTTTTGCTATAATAAATATCCAAAAAAAAAAAATAAAAAAAATAAAATAGAAAAACAAATTTATTCATCAGTTTAGGCCAATATGCATTCTTCCTCATATTTTTGGTAAAAAAAAAAAAGAAAATAATCGCAATAAGCGTATATTGATTGGTTTGCGCAAAAATATAGCGTCTACAAAAACTATGAGAACTGATTTATAGCATTTTTATTTTACTAGTAAATGGCAGCGATCTTTAGCGGAACTGTGATATTGCGGTGAACATATCGGACACTTTTTTGGGACCACTGACACTTATACAGCGATCAGGGTTTTACATAGCCACTGATTACAGTGTAAATGTCACTGGCAGGGAAGGGGTTAACACTAGGGGGCGAGCAAAGGATTAACTGTGTTCCCTGTTGCAGTGTTCTAACTGTGTGGGGATTGGGATGACTGTGGGAGGAGAGTGATCGCTGCTCCCATATGCTGGGAACATACGATCACTCTCCTCTCCCCTGTAAGAACGGGGATCCGCTTGTTTACATTCACGGATCCCCCTTCTGTCACTGCAGGGGAGCAATTGTGGGTAGACGGTGGACATCAAGTCCACCCCATCCGCTGATTGGATCCCCCGCCAGCATGTGAGCGTGCCTCAGGCGGCGCATGCACCCACAATATGCACTCCTGCACTTGCCGTCAGGTGATGGCGATTCGTGCAGGAGAGCCATGTTGTGGCCGTCAATCCACGGTGGGCAGTTGGCAACTGCTTAAAGTAGTACTAAAAGCTGAGACTTTTTTCCATGGATATGATCATTTGAAATATAAAGCACAATACTGGTAAAAGTTTACTTTAACCACTTCCTTACCGACGTATAGTAAATATACGTCGGCAAGGTGGACTCCCCATCCTAAGTGGACGTCATATGACGTCCTCTTGTATTCGCCGCTTTGCGGGCCCTCAGGGGCCCGCATCGCGGCGATCGGGGACCGGCCGTGTCCCCCTGTGCCGGCCAGGGGCTAGCGGCGCTACGCCCGGGGACTCCCGGGCGTTTCGCCGCTTATGTTCTCCTG
>BLSH010443659.1:398987-412702 GCA_018402905.1 Glandirana rugosa | reverse complement strand
TGAATGAACTCAGGTTTTACTTGGACGCCGCCCCTGGTCGGAGCGTCGAGTGAGCTCGACGAGGCCAAGAGTAACCGACCTAACTATCGACCTCTCGGTAACCGAGGGCGACGACAGTTAGTTCGGGTCACTGGGCCCCACCCCACTTCAGGACGACAAACATACTTATGTGTGTTGTTGCTCTGAGCCCTCACGCGGACGTGCCCACTGGGGTCCCTTCGCACCACCAGTGACCTCTTCTCCTCGGGCCTTGTGGAGACCTCCTGAGGTCTTCCGCCCCAATCGCCGGTGAGACACGTTTTTGGTGACGTGTCTCCTCCACTCATACTGGTTTTTGCACAGAGTGGCCGCTAACCCCGCCTTCTGGAGTCCTCCAGAGGTGTTCCGGGCTCCTCTTCTCCAGTGACCACCACGCTTCCCTGGGGTCACCCGTGCAGGCGCACTCCCGAGTCTCGTTGTTGTGTGTATTCATACAAACAGCAGGACTTCACCCCACCCCGGGTCACTGGGCTTGATTGACAGCAGCGGGAGCCAATGGCTCTCCAGCTATCAATCCAGCCAATGAGAACCGGAGCAGCTCGAGTGAGCTGCGAGGCTGGTCCCCGCCGCAGGTTCATTTTGGACTCAAGTAAGTAAGGGCGGGGGCTGCTGCACGTGAACAGGTTCTTCACCTTAATGCATAGAATGCAGTAAGGTGAAAAACCTTGAGCGTTTACAGCCCCTTTAAGCCTACAAAACTCGCAAAAACTCACCTCCACTTCAGTGATGCGGTGTCCACAAACTCCCTAGCCAGCTGCTGACCTCTTCAGCTGGTTGGTCTTCCTCTGGCTTCCGATCTTCGGCAATTTAGATGGGCCGAGATGACATCACTGCCACAAATGCGCGGGAGCTTATTCATTTCGGCAGATGCTCAAATTGTACACTGAGCTGAGCATGTGCAGCTCTGTCTACATTGCAAACAGACAGGAAAGAACACAGACATAGCATCTCTCTTCTGTATTAAAATGCCTGCATGTTTGCAAATATTTATTTTATGTATTACAAGTATTTATATAGCACCATCAATTTATACAGCACTTTACATATTTGCTATTTATTTACATCAGTCCCTGCCCTCAAGGAGATTACAATCTAAGCTTTTTCTTTTTTTTTTTTTTTTACATAAAAGTCCACTTTTAGTGTGAATGAGGGGTTAGTAGTTAAACATTGGTGTGGTAGCATATTTCAGCAGCAGAGTGGAATTTATCGTTAGCCAAAACCGTTGTTCTAAAAGCCTAGGGCCCTAGGACGTTTTTGTTTTTTTTGCTAACCCATAGAGCCAAAATGGACCACAAAATACATCCTGCACACAAACTGGCCTGACGGGATGTGAAAGGGTCAGTGCAAGGGGTCCTCAAAAGACTACCACACTCATCAGGCTTCATACACACAGGACTTTAAAAAAGCAGCCCAAAAACGTCAGTAGCTTATCAGGGATGTTTTTAAAGGGCCAGCGTTTTTTTTTTCCAATTGGTCTAAAACCTCCAAAAACGTTGGGGATCGGCGTTTTTGGACGTTTTTAAGCGTTTGAACATTTTTACAGCTGAAAAATGTCCAAAAAAACCCCTCAGCTCTTGGGTTTTTTTTACAGCTCAAAAACGTCACTGCTAAAAACAGCCGATAACAGACTGTGCGTGTATGAACACATAGGATAACATGATGGGGGGTTTATAGACTGTAGGAAAAAAAACGTCTGCAGCTGAAAACAGCAGCTGAAAACAGCCAAAAACGTCCTGTGTGCATGAGGCCTCATAATCAAGGTTTGCTCAGTTTAACGATTTTTTACAATTAAGTTAAAAAAAATATTATGTAAACTCTCTGGCCAAATGTGACAATAACTCAACTAAAAATACTGGTGTAAATTCACCAGTCCTCTACCCACATAATAGCTTGGTACCTATAAACCCATCCATTGCCCACATACAACCCTGGCACCTAAAACCCATCATCTGCCTTACATACAACCCTGGCTCCAAAAAACCCTTTTGTTGCCCATATACAAACCTGGGACTGATAAACTAATAGGTGCCAGCAGACAACCCTGGCACCAATAAACCAGGGTGGATTTGATTTAAATCAAGTCAATTTAAATCCCTAGTAAAAAGCCTTGATTTCAATTATAACTTTTAAAGAGCAACTGTCATCTCTGTCCCATAGTGGCTCCTCCTCTGACCTGTTGTTGACTCACCGACAGTCCCATTCATTTTAATGGGACGGCTGGTGATGCGGCAGTGACACAACAAGGTGAGGGACGTGGCAGCAGCAGGTGAATGGATGCCCGCTAACAGGCGCTGCCATGATGGATCTGAAATGACAGGTGCTCTTTATATGTAAGGACTTATTCTTGCTGGTAGTTATAAATCTTATAATCTAATATAATCAAATCTTTGCAAACAAAATTAAGATTTCCTATTTAGAATAATAAGATGTCAGGTTAGTAAAACAGCGATATCAGAACTGATTCATTCATACAGTTTGTAGTGTACATAGATTTACAAAACAATGGGATAAAGGAATATTCCTGAACTTTGTTTTATCTCATGGTTACTGTGACATTGTGTGAATGCATCAATGCAGTGCACGTTATCTCAGCTTGCAGAGCTTGGATTCATTGAATGAGTTTACCAAAAATGTAAATATTGCAGAATATACAGCCTCATGCTACATAACTCCATTTCATGCTGTATAAACTAAATTAATGTATCTTAACCACTTGCCGTCTGACCACCGTCAAATGACGGCAGGGCGGGACGGTTATTGTTCTGAGACGACGTCATATGATGTCGTCTCTGTAAGCCGGGATTGCGCGCGATCGGGCGCACGCATCCCGGCTCTGTCGGTGTTGGCGTGTCCCCAGGACACACCGCGTCACCGACAGGGGTGAACAGCCATTGGTTATGGCTGTTCCGTCACGGCCGATCACAAATGGCACGTCCGCCATTCGCGTCGGTGGCGGCGTGTTTCTAGGGAACACTGCCTGTTGCCGACACTGGTATCAGCCGCCGGCTGGCGGCTGTTACCTTGTGATCGGCTGCGATCTACTTCACAGCCGATCACATGCAATGTAAACAGAGCAGTAACTCACTGCTACCAGCTCGTCTCTCTACAGTTTCTAGTGTGAGGAGAGAAGAGCTGGGATCAGTGAGTTACTGATCTGCACAGTAAAAACACACACCTGTCACATCCCCCTGCCCCCCAATGAACCTGTCACCCAACAGTCACCCCATCTGCCCATCCATAAAAGGTACCTGTCATCATAAAGTGTACCTGTCATCATAAAGTGCACCTGTCATCAGACTGCCATCATAAAGTGCACCTGTCACCAGTCCCCTGTCAGTGACCGTGGCATGTCACCCGTCACCCATCACTGACCACCGCCCGTCACCCATCACTGACCACCGCCCGTCACCCATCACTGACCACCGCCCGTCACCCATCACTGACCACCGCCAGTCACCCATCACTGACCACCGCCAGTCACCCATCACTGACCACCGCCAGTCACCCATCACTGACCACCGCCAGTCACCCATCAGTGACCACCGCCAGTCACCTGTCACGCATCTGTGACCACCGCCAATCACCCGTCACGCATTAATGATCACCACCAGACACCCATTAGTGACCACCTCCAGACACCCGTCACCCATCAGTGACCACCGCCAGACACGCAGCACCCATCAGTGACCACCGCCAGTCACCCATCAGTGACCACCACCAGTCACCCATCAGTGACCACCACCAGTCACCCATCAGTGACCACCACCAGACACCGCCAGTCACCCATCAGTGCCCACCGCCAGTCACCCATCAGTGCCCACTGCCAGTCACCCATCAGTGCCCATCACACCCATTTTTTCCCACATTTTCCAAAAACTACTGGAAAAAAATGACATGTTCAAAAGACTCATTATGCTTCATAGATTATAAGTTGGGGTGTTTGCTTTCCAAAATGGGGTCATTTTGTGGGCAATTCCATTGTCCTGGTGCTCCAGGACCTTCAAAAGTGTAATAGGGTGTTGAGAAATGAGATGTGTAATTTATGCTTGTAGAACGCCTGAAGGTGCTAGTTCAATGTTGGGCCTCTGTATGTGGTCAGGCTATGTAAAAGTCTCACACATGTGGTATCGCCATACTCAGGAGGAATAGCAGAAAGTATTTTGGGGTGTCATTTTTGCTATGTACATGCTATGTGTTGGAAATATCTTATAAATGGACAACTTTGTGTTAAAAAAAAATGCGTTTTCATTTTTTTCCCACATTTTCCAAAAACTACTGTAAAAAAAAATGAAACGTTCAAAAGACTCATTATGTCTCAAAGATTATTCGTTGGGGTGTTTGTGTGCCAGAATGGGGTCATTTTGTGGGCAATTCTATTGTCCTGGTGCTCCAGGGCCTTCAAAAATGTGATAGGTCGTCATGACATTAGATGTGTAATTTATGTCCCTAGAATACCTGACGGCACTCCCTGCATGTTGAGCCTCTGTATGTGGCCAGGCTGTGAAAAAGTCTCAGACATGTGGTATCGCCATACTCAGGAGGAGTAGCAAAATGTGTTTTGGGGTGTAATCTCTGGTATGCACATGCTGGGTGTGAGAAATAACCTGTTACAATGGCAATTTTGTGGAAAAAAAATTAAAAAAATCTTCATTTTGCAAAGAATTGTGGGAAAAAACTACAACTTCAAAAAATTCACCATGCCTCTTACTAAATACATTGGAATGTCTACTTTCCAAAAAGGGGTCATTTGGGGGGTATTTGTACTTTCCTGGCTTGTTAGGGCCTCAAGAAATGAGATAGGCTGTCAGTATATCAGGTGTGATCAATTTTCAATGATTGGCACCATAGCTTGTAGACTCTATAACTTAGACAAGGACCAAATAATATACACTTATTTGGGTTATTTTTACCAAAGATAGGTAGCAGTATAAATTTTGGCCAAAATTTACAAATAAAAATTACTAATTTGCAAAATTTTATGACAGAAACAAAGAAAAACGCATTTTTTCACAAAATTTTCAATCTTTTTTTATTTATAGCACAAAAAATAAAAAAAACCCTAGTGATTAAATACCACTGAAAGAAAGCTCTATTTGTGTGAAAAAAAGGACGCAAATTTCATATGGGTACAATGTTGCATGACTTAGTAATTGTCATTCAAAGTGTGATAGCACTGAAAGCTGAAAAATGGCCTGGACAGGAAGGGGGTTTTCGTGCCCGGTACTGATGTGGTTAAATAGAAAACTGTCTTTAGATAGATTTTTACTCCAAAAGCATTTTATTAAAATAAATTTGATAAAAATAAAAGAAATCTGTTTTTTTTTTTTTTTAAATCATTGATTTTTATCCACACTGCTATAAACCCACCCTCTGCCAGCATACAACCCTGGCGCCTATAAACCCAACTTCTGCCAGCATACAACCCTGGCGCCTATAAACCCACCCTCTGCCAGCATACAACCCTGGCACCTATAAACCCACCCTCTGCCAGCATACAACCCAGGCACCTATAAACCCACCATCTGCCAGCATACAACCCTGGCACCTACAAACCCACCATCTGCCAGCATACAACCCTGGCACCTATTAAAAAAAAACCTTTGGTTTATGGGTGCCAGGGTTGTATGTGGGGAGCAGAGAAGAACAAGTGGGAAATAAAAAAAAGGCTGGATCCAATAAACCCATCCTTCGCCCACATACAATTTAGGCAATGAAAAATCCATTCTCTGCCCACATACAACCCTGGCAGCCATAAAGCTTTCCGCTGCCCACATACTATGCAGGCACCTAAAAACACATCCTCTGCCAACAAAGCCTGAACGGTAATCCCATCTTCTGCCAACATACAAAGTGTGTACTGAGGAACCCCTGCTACAAAAGGTCACCCCACTTACAAGACTTTACGAAACTTTTAATGGTTAAGAACAGACACAGCCAATGTGTTCCGGGGGAGGGGGGGGTGTAAACACTCCCCTTCTTTCAGGGTTACATAGTTACATAGTCCGTGAGGTTGGAAAAAGACACAAGTCCATCAAGTCCAACCCATGTGTGTGTTTTTATGCCAGTATTACGTTGTATATCCCCCAATGTTGTAGTCCCTTAGGTGTGCATCTAATAGTTCTTTTAAATTATCTATACTACCAGCAGAAACCACTGTTTTTTGGAAGAGAATTCCACATTCTCACTGCTCTTACCGTAAATAAACCTTTACGCATCTTAAGGTTAAACCGCCATTCTTCTATTCTCAGTGAATGGCCCCGTGTAGGTGGCACTGGTGTGCGCAGATGAGGCAGCCGCGGCTCTCTGCGCGAGGGACCGATGTCCCTCTGATAGAAGCCGATGATCAGCTTTTTTTCCCCTCATGCTGACAGCGTGAGGGCAAAAAAAAAAAAACCCACTCTTCTGCTCACATCACTAGAACAGCGGTCATTGGCTGGCAGCTGATCACATGGTAAGGGTCCAGGAGCAGCCCTTTATGCCAATCCGTGATCAGCCGAGCCTCAGACTTGGCAATCACAGAGCGCGCCGCGTGAGGCCCGCAGGGATGCACAGATGGCGCGTGCTCGGGAGGATGTCTATGGACCCCCTCCTGGCAATTGAGGCCCCCCGCTGTAGTCTTTTGGCAATAGCGTGGGCGTGAAGAAGTTACAGCACCTGTGCAAGATGAAGGAAAACCTGCAAACATGGCCTGTTGGTGCACCCGAGGACAGGGTTGAGAACCACTGCTCATTCCAGCCTCGTGCCGGTCTACAATCTTGTCCCTGAGGTCCTTTGACAGCTCTTTAGTCTTGCCTATGATGGGGAGGAGTGAATGGAAGAAAGTGACTCTGTGGATAGGAGTCTTTTATACACATAAGGAGTTGTCGTTAGGAGAACCTTCTTACATTGACAGGACTAATCTGTGTACCACATGAGCACCTACTGTAGCCATTAGAGAACTATGGAGTGGCCGCTGGAAGTCACACATCTAGGTGTCTTGGAATGGTGAGTAGAGTGGCAACCTCAGCATGGACTCCAACCAGGCCATGCCCCCATCACATTTCACCCCCCAGAGGTTAGTCATGGGGATCTACTGTAGCCAGTCTGTGGCAGCCAGAATTATTCTTGGTTGGTAGGCAAGAAGGTGAAGATTGAGAATGAAGATTGAGGGCGCACCCGCTCCCCCGCCCAACCCAGAAGCACTCAGCTGCTGAGCATTTCAGAGCCGCCACTCCCTGGCGGACAGTCAGTGGGGTCACCACGGATCATTGCAGGAGTCTGCGACAGATCAGGCAATTTTTATACCAAAAATAATACAAGCAGCTATTAATCGTTCAACAATAAAGTGATGACATCATCCCAGGACAGCCGGACTCAGGGTTTGCACAACCAGTGTTAAAAAAAAAAAAAACACAACAGAATACATTAAGGAACCTTGAGTTCAAGCATAGGTGCACATTTTTTTGCAGGAAAAAAATGATGTGCCTTTACTATTTTTTCTTAGGAGCCTGTAAAGCACTGATCAGATCACCGGTGCAACGTCAGGCTCCTGCAGACTCTCAGTATTGCTCTCTGCCTGTACTTGCGATGCGGGAAGGCAGTTACTTCAGTCCAAAACAAATCGAAGAACTAAGACAATGCTCACCAGCGCCCTCGTAGGTGGTAACCTGTAGTCTTTTCATTCACAGACTCTGGGTTGGAGGAAAGCTGCAGGAACATGTTTAATGTTCCACTCTAAAATCATATGCAACGTTCCTGAAAGGGAACTTATCCTTTAATGTGATTTTAAACCTCAGACAGGAAATATATACAAAGCATATCCCTCTATAGTATGTACTTGTCTCAGTCCAGAGCACCAAGTATCATTTCTGCCTGCTGCCTCGTTCCTCTGCCAGCATAAATAACTTCTGACAATTTTTCCTGACACCAAGGGAAAAACGGTGACAGGGGAAGGATCTGCAGCTGATTGACAGCCTCAGCTCTGTTCCTGATAGCTGTGTGAAGGGGGGGGGTGTGTCCCTTTCCACCAATCAGCTCTCTGAGCTCTCCTCACTGAGCTCTGCAGAATGCAACTTCAGCTCTCCCTTTTCTGGACTTTGAATGGCAGTAGGGAAGAGAGAGCTGCAGACAGATAGATACAACTTATGTAGGAAGATCTGTGTAATCTCTGGGTTTACTTCACTGGGTATATGGAAGGGTTTACAACCATTTTAAGGCTTGATGTAAACTAGCATCGCCTGATGGCACTACAGACAGAAGGGTAGCCACATACAACCCTGGCACTCAAAAACACTTCCACTCCTCACATACAGCTCTGGTGGTGGTTTAGAGTTCCAAGGGCTGCATGTGGACAAAGGATGGGTATAACAGTATCAGGGTTGTATGTAGGCATAGGATAGGTTTATCCTTGCATGAGGACAACAGAAGGCTTTATAGCTGCAAGAGTTGTATGTGGGCACAGAATGGATTTATTAGTGCCAACATTTTGTGAGCATAGGATAGGTTTATCGATGCCAGGGCTATATATGGGCAGAGGATGGGTTTATCGATGCCAGGGTTATATGTAAGCAGAGGAAAGTTTTATTGATGCCAGTGTTATATGTGGGCAGAGGACGGGAGTATTGATGCGAGGGTTATATGTGGGCAGAGGTGGGAGTATTGATGCCAGGATGGGAGTATTGATGCCAGGGTTATATGTGGGCAGAGGATGGGAGTATTGATGCCAGGGTTATATGTGGGCAGAGGATGGGAGTATTGATGCCAGGGTTATATGTGGGCAGAGGATGGGAGTATTGATACCAGGGTTATATGTGGGCAGAGGATGGGAATATTGATGCCAGGGTTATATGTGGGCAGAGGATGGGAATATTGATGCCAGGGTTATATGTGGGCAGAGGATGGGAATAATGATGCCAGGGTTATATGTGGGCAGAGGATGGGAATAATGATGCCAGGGTTATATGTGGGCACAGGATGGGAGTACTGATGCCAGGGTTATATGTGGGTAGAGGATGGGAGTATTGATGCCAGGGTTATATGTGGGTAGAGCATGGGAGTATTGATGCCAGGGTTATATGTGGGCAGAGGATGGGAGTATGGATGCCAGGGTTATATGTGGACACAGGATGGGAGTATTGATGCCGGGGTTATATGTGCGTAGAGGATGGGAGTATTGATGCCAGGGTTATATGTGGGCACAGGATGGGAATATTGATACCAGGGTTATATGTAGGCAGAGGATGGGAGTATTGATGCCAGGTTTATATGTGGGTAGAGGATGGGAGTATTGATGCCAGGGTTATATGTGGGCAGAGGATGGGAATATTGATGCCAGGGTTAAATGTGGGCAGAGGATGGGAATATTGATGCCAGGGTTATATGTGGGCAGAGATTGGGAGTATTGATGCCAGGGTTATATGTGGGTAGAGGATGGGAGTATTGATGCCAGGGTTATATGTGGGCAGAGGATGGGAGTATTGATGCCAGGGTTACATGTAAGCACAGGATGGGAGTACTGATGCCAGGGTTATATGTGGGTAGAGATTGGGAGTACTGATGCCAGGGTTATATGTGGGTAGAGGATGGGAGTATTGATGCCAGGGTTATATGTGGGCAGAGGATAGGGGTATTGATGCCAGGGTTATATGTGGGCAGAGGATGGGAGTATTGATGCCAGGGTTATATGTGGGTAGAGATTGGGAGTATTGATGCCAGGGTTATATGTGGGCAGAGGATGGGAATATTGATGCCAGGGTTATATGTGGGCAGAGGATGGGAGTATTAATGCCAGGGTTATATGTGGGCAGAGGATGGGAGTATTGATGCCAGTGTTATATGTGGGCAGAGGATGGGAGTATTGATGCCAGGGTTATATGTGGGTAGAGAATGGGAGTATTGATGCCAGGGTTATATGTGTGTAGAGGATGGGAGTATTGATGCCAGGGTTATATGTGGGTAGAGGATGGGAGTATTGATGCCAGGGTTATATGTGGGTAGAGAATGGGAGTATTGATGCCAGGGTTATATGTGTGTAGAGGATGGGAGTATTGATGCCAGGGTTATATGTGGGTAGAGGATGGGAGTATTGATGCCAGGGTTATATGTGGGCAGAGGATGGGAGTATTGATGCCAGTGTTATATGTGGGCAGAGGATGGGAGTATTGATGCCAGGGTTATATGTGGGCAGAGGATGGGAGTATTGATGCCAGTGTTATATGTGGGCAGAGGATGGGAGTATTGATGCCAGTGTTATATGTGGGCAGAGGATGGGAGTATTGATGCCAGTGTTATATGTGGGCAGAGGATGGGAGTATTGATGCCAGGGTTATGGGGGGTGTCTCCCCGTTCTCCTGTACGCAGAGTGTTGAAGCCCCCCATGCACACCCCTCCCCCCGGAGCCCCCCTCACCTATGTGCACCGCAATGCTCCCGGCTCTCAGGCCTGTGCTGGGGTGGGGCCGGTAGGTAGCCTCGGCCGGGTGCTGCACGGGGGTATCGGTCTCCTCTCGCCCTATTCGGTTCGGTTCTAAAAATGTGGCGTCTCCAAACAAAAGGCTCCACTCTGCCGCCACCGAGGCCGCGCACTGCGCATGCGTACCACCGCCAAGCATCACGGGAGCTGGACATGCGATCCCTCGGCGTGTGCTGTGTGTGAATGGAGCGGGCTAAGGGGTCCTCTATGGTCGGGAGAGGTGGAAGAGGGATGGGGGATACCCAGGGCGAGGAGGAGCAGGGAGCGGGCACTGATATTTACACAGAATACTGACATTCCGCTGTGCGCCCCCCCCCCCCCACACTACAACTCCCATCAACACCCGGGCACACAGGAAGTGACCGGAGGGGAGAGCGGACAGCTGAGAGGAACCTGAGTGCTCTGCTAGGTTGTCTGGTGACAGCATGAGGATACCTGGCTGAGGGAGGCCCGGGGCCCCGGTAATGATTGGAGGGTACTGTGTGTATGAGGGGAGGAGGGTGTATCACTATGTGCAGGGGTTGGGTGGAGAAAGGAAGCTCGGCAAAGAAGGTTGGGTGCTCATGGGGGGCCCTGGGCGAAGGGGATTGGATCGTATAGGGAGGCTGTACCCCTGGGTGAAGGAGATTGGATGGTATAGGGAGGCTGTACCCCTGGGTGAAGGAGATTGGATGGTATAAGGAGATTGGGTGGTATAGGGAGGCTGTACCCCTGGGTGAAGGAGATTGGGTGGTATAGGGAGGCTGTACCCCTGGGTGAAGAAGGTTGGGTGGTATAGGGAGGCTGTACCCCTGGGTGAAGAAGGTTGGGTGGTATAGGGAGGCTGTACCCCTGGGTGAAGAAGGTTGGGTGGTATATGGAGGCTGTACCCCTGGGTGAAGAAGGTTGGGTGGTATATGGAGGCTGTACCCCTGGGTGAAGAAGGTTGGGTGGTATATGGAGGCTGTACCCCTGGGTGAAGAAGGTTGGGTGGTATATGGAGGCTGTACCCCTGGGGGAAGGTGGTTGGGTGGTATAGGGAGGATGTATCCCTGGGCGAAAAAGGTTGTGTGGTATATGGAGACTGTACCCCTGAGTGAAGGTGGTGGTTGCTAGAGGCTGCTTCTCTTAGTGTAGAAAGTTGGGTGGTATTGGGAGGCTGTACCCCTGGGTGAAGGAGGTTGGATGGTATATGGAGGCTGTACCCCTGGGTGAAGGAGGTTGGATGGTATATTGAGGCTGTATCCCTGGGTGAAGGAGGTTGGGTGGTATATGGAGGATGTATCCCTGGGCGAAGAAGGTTGGGTGGTATATGGAGACTGTACCCCTGAGTGAAGGTGGTGGTTGTTAGAGGCTGCTTCTCTTAATGTAGAAAGTTGGGTGGTATTGGGAGGCTGTATCCCTTAGTGAAGGAGGCTGGGTGGTATTGGGAGGCTGAATCCCTGAGTGAAGGGGGTGGGCGCTGTATCACAAAGTGTAGGAGATTGGGTGGTAATGGGAGACTGTATCTCTTGATGGAGGTTGGGTGGTAAAAGGAGGCTCTATCCAAGGGTGGCGGAGGTCGCATCTCTTTGGCAAGGAGGTTGAGTGGTAAAAGGAGGCTAGATGTTAACGTCAAGCTGCATATCTGTGTAAAGGAGGTTGGATGGCATTGGGAGGCTGTATCCTCGGGTGAAGGAGTTGGGTAGTACTGGAAGGTTATATTCTTGTGTAAAAGAGTCTGGCTATTGATGAGAGGCTGTTTTACCCTGGGTGAAGGTGGTTGGGTGGTCAAAGGAGGCTGTATTCCTGGGTGGAGGTACAGTGGTATTGGGAGGTTGTATCACAAAATGTAGGCAGTTTGGTGGTTATGAGGTGATCTATCCTTTGATGAAGAAGGTTGGGTGGTATTGAGAGGCTGTATCACAAAGTGAAGGTGGTTGGGTGGTCAAAGGAGGCAGTGTACCTGGGTGAAGGAGGTAGGGTGGTATTGGGAGGCAGTATCACAAAGTGTAAGAGGTTAGGTAGCAATAGGAGACTGTAACCCTAGGTGAAAGAGGTTGAGTGGTAAAAGGTTGTTTTATCCATTGGTGAATGTGGCTGGGTGTTAATGAGTTTCTGTAGAACTAATAGGACTTGATGTTTTATTTTTTACCATAGGTTGGCACTCTTGATATTGGGATTGCTGTATTGATGAGAGGATAGTATATCAGGTGGACACTCTCCTATGGGTTTTTGGTGATCAGCCTGCAGGATGCTGATGATGGAGATTAGGGGCTGAGTAGAGCTGCACGATTAATCATTAAAAAAATCACAATCTCGATTCCACCCCCTCACGATCTTAATCCAGAATTTCCACGATTCATGTAACAAGTTTAGAACCGTTCTCTGCTCACAGCTGTCAAAAAAAAAAAAGGAAGTTTATGACAACATTGCTCAGTGCTGAGAGATAAAACAATGTATCATTTGGTTGTTTTAGATCAAAGAGATAAACTTCGGTCTGCAAATGAGGGCACTTTAACCACTTAAAGTGGTTGCTAAGCTATGCAAACAACCTTGCAACAATACCCTCTGCTATGTTAAATAATGTCACCAGTGCATTTGTTTTGCTTTTTTTTAAAAAAAATGCCGCTGTGTGTGATTTTAAAGCACTGATCGGCGTTTACATGACTGGCCTCCTCTCTCAAGCTGACAACAAAGCGGGTGGGGCTGAGAAATCCCCGCTGATGTCAACCAGGAGGAGAGAGGTGGCCGTCCACATGAGCATCGACCGGCGCTATAAAATCAGATACACAGCAACAATTAAAAAAAAAAAAAAAAAACATGCACTGGGGACATTATTTAACATAGCAGAGGGGATTGTTGCAAGCTTGTTGTATTATGAGAGCAGCAGGAGGGGATGATCGTTAAGTGGACAGAGCTGACAAGTGGGGGGTGGAGAGAGGAGAGCTATGGATTACGGGGGCACTTGCACTGACCACAGTGTCAGGGCTCAGCAGCCATGATGAACTGTGGTCAGTTTACAGGGGGAGGGCAGAACCAGGCAGGATCAGCCAGGAATTTCAGGTGATACAGGGGGCCAAATTACACAGCACAAACACTGTGCTGTATAACATGCTTTAATGGAAAAGGATGCAATTTTTTTTTCTTTTTTTTTAGGGAAACAAACACTTTAAAAACTAAGCGTTTTTCTGACACTTGTTGCTTGCAAGTTAAAAATCTGTATTTTTTGCTAAAAACTACTTAGGACCCCCATTCATTTTATATAT
>BLSH010443659.1:372389-384189 GCA_018402905.1 Glandirana rugosa | reverse complement strand
TATAGCCATACACCACCTACCCCACCCACCTGGTTATCTGTACGTCAAACAAGAAGAAACATTCGGGGTATAATTTTCATTCCAGGTCTTTGTTAAATTTAAGCAGGTCACACTCTACAGCGATAATCTTGTACCCCCTCATCCTACTTAACCCCTACCGTCGTTATTTAACGAGACGTATCTCTAACCAAACCAGGTAGTATAAGACGTTGTTTAGAAGCCCCTTTTCATTTATTTTTATGAGGTTAACACTTTTTAAACATCTCAACCTGACGTGTGGACCGACACGTCACTTTCCCCCCCCCCCAATATCGATTGGGACTCGACCGTCCGTTGGTTCACCAAACGGTCCCTTAGCCTCTCCATCCTGACCCGGACCTAGGAAACCCAACCCCTTGGTTGCCTGCCAGCTCAGGGTTAGCTATAACCCCCCCCCCCTTTCACTGCACAGCCAGGTGTGCAGTCCAACTCTACAAATTTTTCACAATTGGAGTATTTTTATTTACTTTTCCCCGAAGATTTGTTGCAGAATATGATGGACCAAACCAATCTCTATGCAGAGCAATTTATTGCTGCCATCCCCAATTCATCCTACTCCCCCATGTTCTAATAGCGACATCTCACACTGGACGAATTTAAATTGTTTCTGGACCTTACTTTTAATATGGGGCTTACAAAGAAGAACAAACTGCATGTCTATTGGTCCACCCACCCCATCCACCACATACCGATATATTCTGCTGTCATGTCCAAGACACGCTACGACATGATTATGCGTTTCCTACTTTACAATGATAATTCGCAGTGTCCCCCCCCATCGAGATCAACCCAACCACGACAAATTGTACAAAATACGCCCCCTGATATATTCTTTTTCTTAGCGATTTGCTGAAGTGTTTATCCCTTATTCGTCACCTTTATCGTGAAAAAATCCTGGCCTGCAGTACCTTAAAAAAAATGGAAGGGCTTCCCACAAAATTTATTAGCAAAGCTATAAAACGGGGAATCTGCATTCATGAGAAATGAGGAAGTGTTGGCCATGAAGTGAAGGGACAAGAGAGATTTTCACATCCTCTCTACTATCCACAATGACACCTTGGTGGAGATTCAGAGAAGATGCGGCCCCGTTGTAAAGCCCGATTGTGTCAACGATTATAATCTGTTCATGATTTTTGGCAGCAGACAAACAAATTAAACATGGCCATATGAAAAAGATGAAATGCAACTTTTTTATACCAGTAATGGGACTTTCGGGTTGACAAAAATGGTTGAAGCATCTGGTCATTTAAATACCCCCCTATTTAAATGATCAGATGCTTCAACCATTTTTGTCAACCCGAAAGTCCCATTGCTGGTATAAAAAAGTTGCATTTCATCTTTTTCATATGGCCATGTTTAATTTGTTTGTCTGCTACCAAAAATCAATCGAAAACCAACCCATCACCTACCTCAAATATACTGAAGACATTGTCACTGCCCTCATTTACCAGCAAGAACCCGCCCCAGGAAGCATTCACTCTGATAGTGTGAGTCGACTTCATGAGCAACCTTTTCCCTATAACATTCCCCCCACAGAATCCAGAGGAAGATGCCAAAAAAAAAAAAAAAATGTGTATGCAGCAGAGGAGGAGTTAGAAGAGAGACCAGTTATTATTGCCCCCAATGTCCCTCCCAACCTGGCCTGTGCATCGGCGATTGCTTCAGAATTTTTCATACATCCATTAGATATTGGTTCCCCTTATTTTTAAAAGACTGCCATTTCCCCATTTTAAATACCTGTGTGGATCATTTGCCTGCTACCATGTTTATCCCTTCCACGTTGTTTACTGACGATGCCATTGCCTGCCGTTTTATACCACGTTTCTGACTTTCACGTTCACCAACCTCAGCCTGTTAATCGACCATGTTTTTGCCTGCCACTTGGACTGATCTTTTGCCCTTCTACTTTGGTACACAGGGGTCTCACATATGTGAGGGGCTTCAGAATAACATTCTGAGTAGAGAAAAACAGTTTTTTGGTTTTCTATGTTCCCAGAACAGGGTCTGGTGTCCAGAGGCTTCAAAGAGATTTGGGTGGGAGAAGCCTCTACCCCTGTCCCCCTTGACCCTAAGCTTGATGGTCCTTGTGACGAACGCGGGGTATCAGATTGCTGCCCTCACTGGCGGGAGGACCCCCCTGATCTAACACCGCACTTGTCACGCACGTAACAATACCACTCTCAGCTGATTTCAACACAAAGATTTCCCAGTTTGTGGGACCACCGACTAAATGCCAGCTGCCTGAGAGCAATTGTTACCGGGCTAATTCAAACAATTAACCCTTTCACTGCTACCACCTCTATTGGAGCCAGAGGAGCTCAAGCTTTCAGCAATACCAGTATTTCAGAATAACCACCTGTAACACACGATGTCACTGCAGACAGGTATATCCAGATGTGTTATTTTAAAAACAGTAGCACTCTTCAAAGGAACAGATTCGTAATAGTTGCATTAAGATCTTTAGGGACAAGTTTAACACTTTTCAGAATAAGGTTTAATAATGAAAAGGTCAAGTTTTAGGTGAAGCAAAATATTTACAGAAAAAAAAGAAGGTTGCAGAATACTGAGACAAAATATACAGCAAAGGAACAGAAGGAAATACCTGCATTTGAAATCTCCATGCCTAATCAGTGTTTCGAAGATTATTTTCTGGTTCTTTGATGTTGCTTCATTGATGGTAATTGAAAACTGACAATTGATCTTGGCAATACCTTTTTCTCTGGGTGACAAGGGGTGGAGCCATATGCCCCTGACCATTCACATGAGTGCGCAGTTTCTTAGACAATGTCCAGGGTGGGCCGTTGCGATACATGCTTCTTAATTCATACGTGGTTTATGAAAATCATATCTCGTGATTGGGCCGCCCGGCAAATCTCACAGTAAGAAATTCAATTTCAGCATGCATAAAGCTTTCAAATGACTCCAAACATGAGAGTTCTGAGACCTTCTAGGACCCTTGGAAGGGAACATATTAGTTCTATCCCTCCTTGGGTAACAAGGGGGGAATGTTTACACTTGAATAATCCGGGCCGAAATTCTACATTCAAATATGTGCTTTTTATCACTATGGCATGCTTCTAACTGAAATCATGAATTGTTGGAAGTTTTTGGGAAGTTTTAAGACAGGGAGAGGGACATTTTGACGTTAGAGTTGCCTGGGTGATTTATGGGCTTGCATCATCAGTTCGGTTTATGGCTGTTTTAAAGATAAACACAAACACATTTCTCTTTCTGGCTTGTCCAGATGCCCCTTTGAAGTTGATCTGACCAGAAAGGGAGGGGGTGGAAACGAGGAGTTTTGTCCTACGTTCAAACTGCAATGGATGACCATCACAAAAAGGAGTTGCCTTCCAAAGTGATGGCAGCCTTGCTTGTGTCTCATGCGTGATATCATCACAGTCCTTCCTGCTGCCTGGACCAATACTTTGGCTGTGCTGACCATATTACTGCCTGTAATGACCCAGAATGTTATGGACCATGTTTCTTCCTGCTGCCTGGACCAATACTTTGGCTGTGTTGACCATATCTCTGTGTCAGGACACCTGGGGTCAGGTGACAAATGCGCACTGCAGGGATGCGAAGCGCACGCTAAGGTTTGTGAAGCACACCACTAAGGTTGTGCACCTATAGCTGACTGCTGCTAATGAGCTTCGGCTGGTACAGAAAGATGGGCCCCTGGAGCACTGACACGGAAACACAGGGAGCTAGTGCACCGGTTTCCCCAGGGTGCGGAGTCTAAGTGTCAGTAGGTATTCGCCAGAGCCTCTGGTGGTGAGGATGGATTTGGCTGCAACTGGATCCAGGTCACAGCCCCCAGGCTCCCCTAGCTCACGCTTGGCTGGCTATAGGTGGAAGAGAGGAAGCAGCAGAGCAGTAACAACAAGGATAGTAAGCAGCCTAGCCAACAGTCAGGGCTACAAGCAGACAGGGACAGACGGAAGAGCACTCCAAGGTCGGGGTATCAAGCAGACAGGAGAAACAGAACAAGCCGAATGTCGGGGTATCAAGCAGGCAAGGATAGTCAGAACAAGCCAAAAGTCGGTAAATGGTAATGGCATATGACAGGAACAACCACACATGAAGCCAAACACACACAAGACTGATCGGCAAGGAGGCTTTTCAGCACATGGTCTTAAATAGTGTTTGCTTAATTTGAGGCTGGGGTGGAGTTCACTGAGAGGAGATTACTTTGCCCACAGGTGGTGATGTGAACGGCCTCTAAGCTGACACAACCAAGAGGTAAGCATGGGGAACATGAATGACTATGGGTTCATGACACTCTGCCTGCTGCCTCTACTGACTATGGACAGTATTTCTGGCTGGACATCTCTGCCTGCTACCTGGACCAATGCTTTGGCTGTGCTAACAGTATCCCTGCCTGTACGAACTATGGACAGTATTCCTGCCTGCTGCCTGGACGATTGCTTTTGCTGTCGCTGACCACATCCCTGCCTGCTGCCTGGACCGATGCTCTCCTCTGTGGACCACTGCACTACTAAAACCACAGCTAATCTTTTGTTATTTGGTATGCACATGCTATGTTTTAGAAATATGAAGGGCCTTCAAAAATGTGATCGGTAGTCAGAAAATGGTATGTTAAATTTATGCTCCTAGAACGCCTGAAGATACTACTTCAATGTTGGGTCTCTGTATGTGGCCAGGCTGTCTAAAAGTCTCACAAGTGGTATCGCTCATACTCAGGAGGAGTAGCAGAATGTATTTTGGGGGGGGAATTGCAATTATGCATATACTGTGTGTGAGAAATAACCTGTTAATATGACACGTTTGTGTAAAAAAAACCCTTCATTTTCCCAAAAATTGTAGGAAAAAATTACAACTTCAAAAAACTCACCATGCCTCATACTAAATACCTTTGACTGTCTACTTTCCAAAAAGGGGTAATTTAGAGGGTATTTGTACTTACCTGGCTTGCTAGTGTCTCAAGAAATGAGATAGGCGGTCAGTACATCAGGTGTTATCAATTTTCAGAGATTGGCACCATAGCTTGTAGACTCTGTAAGACCCCTTTCACACTGGGGCTGCAGCCGCAGTAGCGGTAAAGTGCTGCTAGTTTTAGCGGTGCTTTGGCACCACTATTCAGGCGGCAGCGGGGCGCTTTTAACACCTAAGGGGTTAACAGGGTTAAAAACGCCAGCGCCGGGGTGCTTCCAAAGCGGTATTCAACCTCATGCTGCTTTCAGGACTTTTTTTTCCCGTCCTGCAAGCGTACCACCCCAGTGTGAGAGCACTCGGGCTTTCACATTGGGGTGGATTGGGCGGAGTTTTTTAAGCACTTTTACAGGTGCTATTTTTAGCGCTAAAGCGCCTGAAAAGCACCCCAGTGTGAAAGGGGTCCAACATTCACACGGAGTAAATTAAATCCACTAATTTTGGGTTATTTTTACCAAAGATATATAGCAGTATAAATTTTGGCCCAAATTTATGAAGATAAATGACTTATTTGCAAAATTTTACAATAGAAATTGAAAAAAGTGTTTTCCCAAATTTTCACGCTTTTTTTTCGCTTTTATCGTAAAAAAAACAGCGGTGATTAAATACCATCAAAAGAAAGCTCTATTTTGTGAGAAAAAAAAGATAAAATAGTTTGGATACAGTGTAGCATGATTGAGTAATTGTCATTCAAAGTGTGAGAGCACTGAAAGCTGAAAATTGGTCTGGGCAGGAGGGCGTATAAGTGCCCAGTATTGAAGTGGTTAAAAAAAATGTTTTTTAGTATTTATTTATTTAAATTTTTTTACTGTCCCCTTTTTTTTTGATCACTTTTATTGCTGTCACAAGGAATGTAAACATACCTTGTAACAGTAATAGGCAGTGACATCTACTCTTAATCTACTCTAAAAGACCCCAAGCCCCTCCTCTGCAATTAAAAGTATTCAAAACGCCAAATCTGCATTTTTGATAACTTGCGATTTTTTTTTTCTCTGAAAATGGCACCCCTGGCTGCCGAGTAAACCAAAAGTGACATTGCTTCTGGGTTACTACATTTGTGACCCGATCAAAGCCGATTCCGGCTTTGCTTGGATCTCTGGCCAGCCGGCGGACGTGCCAGCTGGTGGTTCGGGTCTCCCAGTGGGACCGGAGAGCCCGGGCAAGCCATGGAAGGCGGTGGGGTGGGGGATGTCCCCTCCAGCTGCTTGTAATAACAGGCAAGCAACTGCTTAGCTGTATCGGTGGTTGTTACAAAAAAGCCGGCCGTCGGCTCTAAAAAAAAAAAATAAAAAAATAAAAAATGGTACCGGTCCGTGACATACAGTTTGGTGATTTGGTGGCAAGTGGTTAATGAATGTGGCTAGCTTTTTTTGCATTGATCTCAATTTTTGTAAATATAATTTTTTTGTAAATATTTTATTATACAGTCAGGTCCATAAATATTGGGACATCGACACAATTCTAATCTTTTTGGCTCTATACACCACCACAATGGATTTGAAATGAAATGAACAAGATGTGCTTTAACTGCAGACTTTTGGCTTTAATTTGAGGGTATTTACATCCAAATCAGGTGAACGGTGTAGGAATTACAACAGTTTGTATATGTGCCTCCCACTTTTTAAGGGACCAAAAGTAATGGGGCAGATTAACAATCGTAAATTAAACTTTGACTTAATACTTGGTTGCAAATCCTTTGCAGTCAATTACAGCCTGAAGTCTGGAACACATGGACATCACCAGATGCTTGGTTTCATCCCTGGTGACGCTCTGCCAGGCCTCTACTGCAACTGTCTTCAGTTCCTGCTTGTTCTTGGGGCATTTTCCCTTCAGTTTTGTCTTCAGCAAGTGAAATGCATGCTCAATCAAATTCAGGTCAGGTGATTGACTTGGCCATTGCATAACATTCCACTGCTTTCCCTTAAAAAACATCTTTTTAAGGATGTTCCAAACAGTTGATTTGGCCACACCTAATTTTTTTTTTTGCTATCTCTCTGATGGGTTTGTTTTGTTTTTTCATCCTAATCATGGCTTGCTTCACTGATAGTGACAGCTCTTTGGATCTCATATTGAGAGTTGACAGCAACAGATTCCAAATGCAAATAGCACACTTGAAATGAACTCTGGACCTTTTATCTGCTCCTTGTAAATGGGATAATGAGGGAATAACACACACCTGGCCATGGAACAGCTAAGCAGCCAATTTTCCCATTACTTTTGGTCCCTTAAAAGGTGGGAGGCACATATACAAACTGTATACACCGTTCACCTGATTTGGATGTAAATACCGTCAAATTAAAGCAGAAATCCTGCAGTTAAAGCACATCTTGTTCGTTTCATTTCAAATCCATTGTGGTGGTGTATAGAGCCAAAAAGATTAGAATTGTGTCGATGTCCCAATATTTATGGACCTGACTGTATCTTGTCATGTGACAACACTGAAGAAATAACACTTTGCTATGTGGAGTGGGAGTCAGCTGTCTTGACTGTATGCCCAGACTTGACTCCCAGCGGTGAACAGAAGTGAAAATCTCTAACACGATCTGAACTTTATAAAGAATGTAGAAAGCTGAAGACAGCAGATATACAAGTAAAACTTACACTATCTCACAAAAGTGATTACACCCATCACATTTTTGTAAATATTTTATTATGTCTTTTTTCATGTGACAACACTAAACAATTTACACTTTGCTACAATGTAAAGTAGTGATTGTACAGCTTGTATAACAGTGTAAATTTGTTGTCCCCTCAAAATAACTCAACACACAGCCATTAATGTCTAAACCACTGGCAACAAAAGTGAGTACACCCCAAAGATGAAACAAATCTACCTACGTACAATATCTCACAAAAGTGAGTGCACCCCTAACATTTTGTAAATCTTTTATTATATCTTTTTATGTGACAACACTGAAGAAATGACACTTTGCTACAATGTAAAGTAGTGAGTGTACAGCTTGTATAACAGTGTAAATTTGCTGTGCCCTCAAAATAACTCAACAAACAGCCATAAATGTGTAAACCGCTGGCAACAAAAGTGAAGTGGAAATGCCCAAATTGGGCCCAAAGTGTCAATGTTTTGTGTGGCCACTTTCTGCTATAAAACCCATCCGATTAAAAAAAAATTTAAAAATCAAATTTCTTCATAAGTTTAGGCCAATATGTATTTTGCTACATCATTTTGGTTAAAAAAATCCAAATAAGCGTATATTGATTGGTTTGTGTAAAAGTTTTATAGGGTCTA
Organism: Glandirana rugosa; assembly: GCA_018402905.1. Classification (NCBI taxonomy): domain Eukaryota; kingdom Metazoa; phylum Chordata; class Amphibia; order Anura; family Ranidae; genus Glandirana; species Glandirana rugosa. The sequence goes on along the minus strand of BLSH010443659.1, from coordinate 375,953 downwards.
CAAACGATGGGATATTTTATTGATTTATTTTTTTGCTAGTAATGGAGGCAATCAGCAATATTTCAGTGGATATTCTGAAACTGACACTTTTTGGGAACCAGTGAAACTAATACAGTGATCAGTGCTAAAAATATCCACTGTCACTGTACTAATGACACTGGTTGGAAATAGGTTAAACATCAAGGGTGATCAAAGGGTTAACTGTGTGCCTAGCGTGTTTTACTACTGTGTGGGAGGTGCTTTTACTAGGGGAAGATATGCAATTTGTTCCCTGCTTTGCAGGAACACAAACTCCATCCCTTTTTCCCCCCGTCAGAATGGCGATCTGCCTTGTTTGCAGATCACAGTTCTGTGTCTTTCTTCACAATCAGCGTGTGCCGGTGGACATCAAGTCCATGGTACCCGCCGATCGGCTCCCACTGTGTGTAATTCCAGCAGGAGCAAGCCGTTGGCAGCAAGCATGCTCGCTCCCTACCTGGAAGTGTAAGATCACATATATGTACATGATCCAGTGTGCAGGTGTCGTCCTGTAGCAGTGAAACTGCTATAGGGTAGACCTGAACTGGTTAAGCTCTATGCTGTGTTTTTAACTGTTAAAAGCCTTATTTTCTCATTAACTACCGTATTCATTTTTAGTTTTTTACCACTTCAAATGGCTTATTTTCTTGCTCCTATCAGTTGACACCTCTGTGAAGCTCACTTACACCCAGCCTGCAGCTAGCTGTATTTTAATAAACAATAACATATAATAAACTTTGTAAATTGGCCTTAGACAGAACACCTCAATCAATAAAATACATAAAATATGAAATTGGGTAAATTCAGCTGATTATAGTGGTAATGCCTTTAGTGAGTTTGTAATTGATTTTACATCACTTAAAAAAACGGAGAATGTATAGTAATGAGAATATATCAAGCGTTATGCTTTTGTGATTTTAAAGTAGTTTTAACCCAAAAATAAAAATGTAATATATTGCAGCTTAGAAATTCTTAAATGTGCTACATGAATTTTCTCTTCTAAGGATTTTTCCTCTTCACATGGTGATATATCCAATAACAGACTTCCTGTCTTTACCTGACCATAGATGGATTGAAATTCAGCCGGCTCAGCAGGGATCAACCAATCTTCAATCCATGTAGGGCTGGTTTGGTTCGAGAGCAGTCGATCTACTGATTTGGTTGCTTACGAACAGGCTTGTTGGAAAATTTTAGTGCAATCAGCACTGCGGCCAGTAGGTTGCAGTGCTGATCAATGTATTCTGACAGCGACGGAGTCCAGCTGACTCCTGCACTGTCAGAATATAATGACAAAGCATGGAGGATTCCCTCATATACCTTGAATGTGCATCAGTTTTTTTCCCCTCATCCTGCTGACTGAGCGAAAAAAAAAAAAAACTAAGCCATGTTTGGCCAGCTTTAGGGTGTTTCCACAGCACTGGTGGAGCAAAGGAGACATCTTGGGACAGTAGCATTGTCAGTCTAGGGGTAGGGTGGTGTTAGATGCACTAGCAGATTTAGATGGATTGGTGAAGAAATTAAAGAAGCTCAAAGCTAGTTTGGCTGTACTTCTCCTGTGCAGCACAGAAGTGCAGTCCATTTTGCTCTCCTGTGACCTGTTTTCAGCAGACATCAGGCTGAAGCCCGCTAACATCATAGAGCTGGTTCGGGCTTGGGCAAGATCACGACATTGAAGTCCCACATGCCTGGACCTGCGCCCGGCTCAGCCTCTCAGCAAGCTGCTCCCTCCTCTTCCACAGCCCAGCGCTCCAACGAGTCAGCAGAGACAGTCAGCAGCTCTCTGTTCAGGGAGCTGTGAGAACCAAGCGATCGGCGGTGTTCGATCACTCCGGTTCTCAATGTTAGAGGCGCCGGGAGACAGATGCAGCATCGGAACGATGCTGCATCCACCTAGGTAAGTATGATCCTTTAAAGTATGATCTCTTTAAAAGATGAAATCCATCCACCAATTTTTAAGCAGTTACAGCAATAGTTTCTCTTTTTGAGATAAAGATTTTGCATACATTAATAAAAGCTCATCCTTGTAAGCGCACCCATGTCAAATGGTTTGTCCCAATCCTTTAACTGCCCCCTTTGCTGAACAACTTAGTCGGTTAAACACGGCGGTTCCCCGCTGTGTTAGTGCAGGCATAGGTGATCTACTGATCCCTGTCACTGGGATCAGTTAGATCTCCTATGCCCATATTAGCCCAGCCCACAGTTAACCCCTAGCTCCCCCCCAGGTTAACCCCTTCACTGCCAATGACATGTATACAGTTTCTGATCGCTGAATAAATGTCATTGGTCCCATAAAAGTGTCAAAAATATCCGACATGTCTGCCGCAATATCGCAGTACCGCTAAAAATCGCAGATCGCCGCCATTACTAGTAAAAAAAAAAAAAACCCAGAAATTAATTCTCCCCATCCGTAAACGCGGCCACTTTTGCGCAAACCAATCAATAAACGCCGATTTGCGATTTTTTAATTTTTTTATCACAAATATGAGGAAGAATATATATCGGCCAAAACCAATGAAAAAAATTGTTTTTTTATTTATTTATTTTTTTGGATTTGTATTTTAGCAAAAAGTAAGAAAAACTGTTTTTTTTTTTTTTTTGTTTTTTTTTTTTTTGCAAAATTGTCGCTCTTTTTTTTTTTTTTTTTTTGTTTTATAGCGGCGATCAGAAATGACGCAGAGGGGATCAAATACCACCAAAGGAAAGCTCTATTTGTGGGGAAAAAAGGACGCAAATTTTGTTTGGGTACAATGTCGCACGACCGCGCAATTGTCAGTTAAAGCAACGGAGTGCCGAATCTCAAAAACTGCTCTGGTCAGGAAGGGGGTAAAACTTTCCGGGGCTGAAGTGGTTAAAAGGGAACATTTTTAGTTTTTGGGTTTAATAGAGCTTTAACCTTCTGTTTCACTGCAATATTACCATAATCATTTTTCTGAATGGCTCCATTTTGTCTTGCTGGACAGGTCATATCTAGCAAATATACCAAGCTCTATCTCTTTCAGCTATATCACCTTAATAAATATATCCATAAAAGAGCTGGAAAAAAAAGATGATGTGCAACCCATATTGATGAGATTTAATTGTTCTATATTTGTCAGTTATAAGATTTCTTACTGCTTATTAAGGGTTAGTACACTTTAGTACTTCCTCATTGAATAAGATAGATTGTGGTACATCAGCAAATTGCACCTTTTGATTTGTGTGCTTACAGTATGAGTGATTTATCTGCTGTCATTATCTGAACTCCCTGTCACTTTCCAGTAAGCACACATGTGGTCTTTTGTGTTTGTAGGAATTTATCACCGTACGTGTCCAGGATCCCAGACTGCAGAATGAAGGGTCATGGACATCCTATGTGGATTATAAAATATTTCTTCACGTGAGTAAGAGATTGGCAACTACTGGGCCTCCATATTTTAGCACGGAGTCTGCTGAGATTTGTAGTTCCAAAAATGGGGAGTACAGATTTGTCTTCATCCAAAAGAATCTGATTTGTGATATGTATAGTAATTAAGTCCTTTTTTTTTTTTTTTTTTTTTTTTTTTTTTA
>BLSH010443659.1:303883-320738 GCA_018402905.1 Glandirana rugosa | reverse complement strand
ATGGGGCTGCACTGATAGGGAGCACTGATGAGGCTGCACTGATAGGAGACACTAATGAGGCTGCACTGATAAGAGGCACTGATGAAGCTACACTGATAGGTGGCACTGATGAGGCTGCACTTATGGGCACTGATGAGGCTGCACTGATGGGCACTGATGAGGCTGCACTGATGGGCACTGATGAGGAGGCACTGATAAGGCTGCACTGATAGGTGGCACTAATAGGTGGCACTGATGGGGCTGCACTGATAGGCGGCACTGTTGGGGTTGCACTGATAGACGGCACTGATAGGGGGCCCTGATGGCTGGGCCTGCTGGGATGTGTAATTCCTGAGCAGGCAGGACTCACCTTTTTTCCTGTCTGCAGTAGCTGGCTATGTGGATTGTGGAGTGGAGATCAGGGAGCCGCAGCAGATATCTTCTTCACACATTGTTTTTATAAACAAAAAAAAAAAACAGCATTGGCTACCTCCTCCTACTCCTCCAACACCGCCACTTCCACCTACACTGCCACGGTCACGGCCTAGTCAACCTCTAGTCTCCTACTCCACATCCATCCCCCCCTTCCCATTTTTTTTATTTGATTTTAATTTATTTTCCCTATCCCATTTTTTTGTAGGGCACTTGCCCTACTCTTACCCCCATTTGACTTCCTTTTGCAGCCCTCTAGCACTTGCCAGGACTTTGTTACAGCCATTTTGTGCCTAAAAGTTCGGGTCCCCATTGACTTCAATGGGGTTCGGGGTCCGGGATAAAGTTTGGGTCGAGTTCGGTACTGAACCCGGACTTTTTCCCGAAGTTCGGCCGAACGCACCGAACCCGAATATGCAGAGGTTCGATCAACTCTATTGCTGAATCCTTGTGAAAAACAGAGTATCACTGTCCTGTTACTATTTCACATGCACACTGCCAGATAACTAAACTGTGTTCCAGACAGGTTGGGTAATGGCTGAAGGGTATCCTCATCACCACAGTTCTTGTCTTCAGGTCTCCACCGCAAAGACTGATGCTGAATCACCCTCAGCAGCCCTGCAAGAGAGGTGGGACAGTGATATCATAAACTCTGCCTCATCCAATCAGAGAACAATTTGCATTCATGGAGAAAATACAAAGTGATCTCTGAATGGCACCCGTGCTAAATGGGCAGCCCTCTGTGTTCAGTTAGCAGCAGGGCAGCCGCTCAGCAAATGCCCTAGAGGTTAGTGGAGATCACTGTATTAACAGTGCCTATTACAGCGATTTTCAACTTCTGGAGAGATTCCATACATCCATAAAGTTCATACTTACATTAGTACAAGCTGGACCAATGTAACTCAATAAAAATATCCATACCTGAAATTCAGCTTTAAAGATGTCCTAATACATAATTGTTCATTTAAATTAATTGATAAAGTACCCACATACTGAATACCCTTCTGGTTTTCAGCCTTGTGGGGCCGGGTGCTATACTAAAAAGCAATTTTAAGCTACAGAGTAATAAAACTAGTTGCAGCTGCTGTCTTTTTAGCCATCTTTTCAGCTCTGTACTTGTTTACTATGATCAAATTTGGCAAGGAGTGTGGTCACTGTAGGGTGCATTCTATTGTTTCATGTTCAGTGCAGAATTTTTTGGCTCAATGCATAATGCCTGGTATATTTATATTTACGCAGCTGGGCAAATCCCAACAGCTAGGTATATAGTGAGCATAAAAAAATCTCTTCCTGATCCTAAGATTTAAAACCAAGCTAAACTATTGTTACTCTTAATGTATACCCATTGCATATGCATAGTGAAAGCTACAAATCTGGGAGCTAGTTCAATATTTTGGAAATCCACCAATTCATTAGGAACCAGTGGTGTGTGCTATCAAACCTTCAGCTTTTCTTACTTACCTAACCCTTTTACCAACATATAATTTATTCTCTCTTTTCTCAAACATGCACATCACGGACTTGACATTTTTTTGACCCCCCTATATCCTGAAAGCAGAGGAAAAACAGAATTAAAGGATCAAATATTGGTCTAAACTATCTTCCCAATAAAAAATAAACCAATTCATTTTCATGTATACAAGCAAAATACAATCTCCAAAATGTCCTATAAATACAAATGATAAAACTGTTTTGAGTTTCTAAATAACAAATACATCCAAGCCTAAAATTTGGTGCACTTGCAAAATGGCAAAAAACAATACCCAAAATGTTAAGTTGGGATCACATTGAAAACCTTTGCTATTCATCATTTTAGAATTTAATGAAGGCCATAAAGTAATTCTTAAATATTTAAAGTGTTTCAAGATACCTAATGTGTATAATGTAATAGGTGTCTATGGACATACTCGCTTTATTTATAAGTGACGTGAGTGTGTTTTTATTAACTCTTAATTAGTTTAAAATGTAAAACATTTGCATATTTTTTACTTTGTTGCCATCACAAGGGGACTGACATGCCTCGTTATAGCCTTAAGGATGAATGGCCCACTTCTAAGTCCAATCAATGTAAAAGAGATGTCCTCAAACTTTCCTTTCTAAATGTGGATACAGTGGTCATGGAGGATCTAGGTTAGCTCTACACCTTATCCTGGGTGCAAACAGACGGATTAAGAAGTGATTATATGGTTTTACAAATTACTCCTCAAATAAAGAAAAACAATTATAACAAGGTTAATGTAAAAACAAAAAGGGTAATGTGAAAACAAAAAAAAAACAAAAAAATAAAATAAAATAAACTAAAAAAATGAAAAAAATGAAAAAAATAAATAAAAAGGGGCAGACTTGATGGACTACTCAGTCTTTTTCTGCTGTTACTTTTCTATGTAACAAGTTCACTGCTACTATTGCAGTTGCGAGCCTGTTGTACGCCTTTCTTTGCCCAAGTAGAAGACTGAGTGGTGGTAGTGAAAGAATGAATAAATTGGATAAAACATTTTCTTCTGCTGCAAATGGCACAGGAGGCCCATCAAGCAAGACTGCTCTAGAGATTCTATTTTCCCAGTAGCATTTGTAAAATTCCTATAGTAGAGGTGTTTTATGTAGGCTATTTTACTAGGTTTTAATTATTTCACTATAATAAGGGGCTTGAAAGAATATCAAGCAACAATTAATATTGGCAAAAATCAAGCAATAATTTATCCTTTCGTTATGGAAGACATATTGTTCTAGTATGGATCATAGGCATTATTACAACTAAAAATGTATTATTTATGAGACATAGGCAGGTAAATATCATGTGCTATTTATTTTCTCTTTATTCACTAAAATGGCTTGCGGTTGTGAACCTATTTAGAGCCACTAAAGCAAATGTTCTGACATCGTGATAAATGCGATTTGTTGCTGTGGCTACATTTTGTTGGCATAATGCCTTTTAAATCACTTTTGGCAGACTTTGAAGGTAAAACAGGCTTCTAGTTGTGTAGAGCCAATTGCTAGTCCACAGGGTGTACAGGTAAAAGAGAAATCTGCACAATATGTCTGATATGGAAATTTTCCAAGTGACCAGATTGAAATAAGTAGCAGTGAAGACCCCACGTGTTGGGCTAATGCCTTGCTCGGTTTTAGATGAAACAATGCAGTAAGTGGTATGACCTATTTATTGAATATTTTGCTTAAGGATACCTTAGAAAATTGGTCATACTATGGTGTTGGGATTCTGACAAAGTACAGCGAGTTGCAGTTTTTTAGACCAACATTATATCAGTCTGTGCAACACTACAGGAACACAGGTGACGTTAGAATTTTATTGATGTGACAACAATGTTGATGTTTAGGTTTATGAATTACATCTATGTTTTTCTCATCCTACCTGTGATTGTATGCCTTAATTTATATATTTCAGTTTTGTAAATAGGTGTGTAGCATTCTATATGTAAACCACATCTATAAGGCTATTCAATTCTAACAACCTATAAGTCAGAATCAGTGTTGAACCACATTTCTCTGCCTTAACACTTCATGGGCACAAAGTGTTCTTTCTACGTATGATCTTAGGTAAGATTGACAGCGTATAAGGAATCTTCCTTTCCTTAATGAACAGGGTGAGCGATGGGATTGTTCCTGTGTTCATTCATAACTGAAGCATAGTAAAGTGTATTTGCTATGTCTCAGTTTGTGAATGAACAGGAGCCTCTGTACAGGGCTTCCTGTTCATTCATCTGCAGTGCAACTGAGGCGGCAGTCTTTTCTCTGTCTCAAAAGTGAGACATCAGGGGTTTCTTTAGGCCTCTGTTATTTCACTAACCCCCATCCCTCCACCCCCACCTTATTGTAAAATAAATAAATACAAATTTAATAATAATTTATAAAAAAAGGGTCTCATTCACACAAGTTTTCTGATTCATACAGTGTAAATAAGCGGTTTGTTTTTGCAGCTGGAACTGCCTGTTGCTCTATGAGGATGCAGCAGTTGTATGAACCCAGTGGCAGGTCCTAATTAAACCAATGTGCAGGTTTGGGTGAGTGGCACCAAGTGCACACTGTCTGTGTTCGGCGCTGAACACCTGCATCCCCTAAACTGTTAAATTAGGACCTGCAGCCATGATCGAGTTCCACATGAAAAAAAACACTGATTCACACTGTACAGGCCACAACACCCATGTGGATGACCCCCAAGACCTCATTCACACATAGAGCTTTATTTAATTCAATACAGTTTTATTATTTCGATTAGGTAGGAAATTTGTAAGGTATTTTGTGTTTGTGTCTACTAATAACGATTTTAATTGAGGTGAGTGTGCGACAAAACGTGTAGGGCGGGATTTGTGATGTGTGACGTCAGCATGCCGGACATCACGGCCATCTTTAAAGGTACAGCTTAGCATATATGATCTTATTTATCATGATACTATTGTTAGATCCTTGAGGATATTCTTGTTCATGTCTGGGGTGTAGGATATAGAAATTTCCACGTCAAACATCTAAAAGGCATTTTAGACCACTCTATAATTTAAGGGTCTACATCATCTGGTAAGCAGATTGGATGTATCACTGTGGTGTCATGTGTAACCTTTCACACTGAAGTCAATGTTTGAGATCCTTTTCTGCAGATCTAACATTCCTGATGGATTTATATTGATTAGATATGTGCTGTTCGATTCGTTCTGAATTAATATTTGGATGACTTTTCTTTTTTCTGAGATTTGGATATATCCAAATACCCGAATTGCGATATAAACAAATTTTACCAAATACTCCGAAAAATGAAATGGAATTCTTCCGAATTATGGAAATTCGGACTGAAATTAGAATCGAATTTTACATCAAACTTCATTTGAATTCTAACTATAGGCATATTGCTCAAATCAAAGACTGTATGTGTTATTAGAGTACCATTTCGAAATAATGCTGTTTTAGTTAAGCCAAAGGTGATTTAAAGAGTCATTGTAATCATTTGATGCAAATCCCTGCATATGGCCTGTGCTATGGGTTCAGCTGTACAAAGCATTAGACATTAGCATTAGACATTGTGACATTTCAGCCTGGTTGTCACATCACTTCCTCACACTCAACCTATCCAAAACCGAGCTTATGATATTTCCTCCCCCTCGTGCCACTTCTCCAGATTTCTCTGTCAAAATCAACGGCTCAACTATCAACCTAGGTGTAATCCTGGACTCCGAACTAACCTTTCGGCCCCTCATCCAATTGCTATCCAAAATTTGCAGCCTCAACCTTCGCATCATCTCCAAGATACGCCCCTTCCTAACCAATGACACCACAAAGCTTCTAATCCACTCCCTGGTCTCTCGCCTCGACTACTGCAACTCCCTCCTCACAGGCTTACCTCTAAATAGCCTATCCCCACTTCAGTCCATTATGAACGCTGCCGCCAAGCTCATTCACCTTAAAAACTGATCGGCGTCTGCTACACCCCTATGTCAATCCCTGCATTGGCTGCCACTCAAGCAACAAATTGAATTTAAAATACTAACAATAACTTATAAAGTCATCCACAACCTGGCCTGCAGCTGCATCACTAACCTGGTCTCAAAATACCAAACAAATCGATCTCTTCACTCCTTCCAAGACCTCCTGCTCTCTAGCTCCCTTGCCACCTCCTCCCGTACTCGCCTCCAGGACTTCGCCAGAGCCTCTCCCATCCTCTGGAAAGCTCTACCCCAATCTGTCCGACTTTCTCCTACTTTGTCCGCCTTCAGACGATCCCTGAAAACTCATCTTTTCTGAGAAGCCTATCTGGCTCCCACCTAACAACTGTACATTCATCTTCTCCATCAGCACATCCCCCACAGTTATTGCCTCTTGTATCTCTTGACCTTCCCTCTTAGATTGTAAGCTCTAACGAGCAGGGCCCTCTGATTCCTACTATATTTAAAGTGGTTGTTAAGCCCATGCTCCCATTCCCTCTGTATTAGCACAATAAGTTGCCCTGTACCTGTGTTATAACATATATATATACTTATCTGTATAGATAAGACACAGGCTTCCTAGGATCAGTTGTCGTTTTTCTCTCTCCTCTGCTCAGCAAAGAGTTCCTGAGGGTGGGGCCGAGCATTGTTGCTCAGGTCAGCTGTAGAGGAGAGGAGAGAGAGATATGTGTAGGAAGCCGTTGTGTTATCTATACGGACACAGGCAAACTTCTTGTTCTAATGCAGAGGGCATAGGGGCTTTAAAAGTTAAATATGAGAGCAGAGAAGAGACTCTACGTACTGACAGGGAGAGGGAGGGGGAGGAGGGGAGAGTTGAAGGCAGATGAGAATAGGAGAGCTGCTAGTGACAGACTGCATAGACCACGAGACTCTCAAGATCAGCTAATATGATAGGGGAGTCAGCACTCAGGGGGGAAGTCAGTACCTGGCATTATCAAACAGGTATTTTAGGGGATACAGAGGAATAATTTAAAAAGAAAAAGCACCATACTGCTAATTGCACATTAGAGGGGCAGGAGCAGGATTTTTTTGGGGGGTTAACAAACGCTTTAATGGTATTTGTATTGTCTACCCTCAAGTTGTAAAGCGCTGCGTAAATTGTTGGCGCTATATAAATCCTGTATAATAATAATAATAATAATAATAATAATTAGAGGAGTTGGAGTGTCAGCCAGGGCACATGTGACTGATTCCAGATATGCATGAGCACAGAAAGTGATATTTTTCTACTGAGGTGACGTGTGCAGCTCTAAAGCGAAGAGTGAGTTAAAAATCAAAAAAAAAATGTTTTTTTATTTAAGAAAGGTCCTAATTTGACGAAGAGGGCTTTGTGTTTCTTTTTCACAGGGATTTAAATGTGCTGTATCAGTACATTTTGAACACTGTTATATCTCCAAGGGACGGATTTAATCATCTGGTATAATAAAAGCAGAAAAGGATGGTTCCTGCTGTTGCTTACAAGAAAGTGCAGGATGTAAGTATTGTAATTATTTTATCTTGCTTTATCCTGTTTTTATGCAAGGCATGAAAGCAGAACATGAGCTTTAAAACAAGCTCTTACTGGCCTCTGTAGCTGCAAGCACTGTGGAAAATATATCCTCAAAGTTTACAGCAAAAACACTTTTACTTTCCTTTTCATCTATTCCCAGAAGCAAAAGGTACTTTGGCAATCTTCCGGCTATCTAATTTGTAATGTAAATACAGAACGAGTACACAGGAAAGAACACAAAGTTCATTTTCAGTTGAAACAACTTAAATGCCTCTCTTGTGAATTTTGAGGACACATTTATCCCCAGTACCTGCAGCTACAAAGGTCACTAAGAGCTTGTTTTAACAAGCTGCTAACCATGTATTGCATATGCACAGGGCAGGGAGGGTGTTCCTTAAATCTTGCATGTTGCACATATGTCTTCATGATGACTGAGGTTTCTGTGCTCCCCAGCTCAGTGACTGAGCTGTCACAGACAGCTCGCAGTTTCAGTTTGAGATCAAGAGCTGATGGGAAGGGCTCTTAATCATGTGGCCACTGTGAGAGCCAATCACAGTGATTATATGATCAGAATGTTCATCCTGTATCCTGGCATTAAAGTGATTTAAAGGTTGTTTTTTTTTTTTTTTAATAACAAACATGTTATACTTATCTGCTCTGTGCAAGGTGTAAGGGGAAGGGAACCTATTACCCTTAGTCTCTCCATGTTGTTTGGTAAATGTTGCTTTAATATTGTGAAATAATTTATGCTGACAAGGTTTTTGTTTCTGCACACAGCACATGCTGTACAACCTTGCAGATGTGCCTTCTGTGTGATCACATTCTAACCGTTATCTTTTCCTTGAAGAAAGAACACAATGCACAGTAGAGATGTATTGTACTTTCCCCCTTTGTATGAAATGTATATAAACGCCTCTTTTCCAACCCAGTAAACAGAGATTGATTTCACCATACTTGTGTGTGCATCTATTATTCGGGTGAATTCATTCTCTCCCGGGCGCCCGAGCCTAAGGCAGACTGACGGAGAGATGATAGCCGGGGGTTATCATAGCAGTTCCTAACACAAGGGTTTTGCACAGAGCGGTCCTGATCCTCCTCTTCTGAGGTCCCCCAGCGTTGCTCCTGGCTCCTCCTCTTCACCCCTCAGAGAACCGCTTTCCTTGGGGGCACCCATGCGGGCGCGCTCCCAAGTCCTGCTGCTGCGTCCATTGACAGGGACAGCAGGACTCGGCCCCGTCCCAGGGCTCCTGCATCACTGGATTTGATTGACAGCAGCGGGAGCCAATGGCTCCTTCTGTTATCAATCTATCCAATGAGGACCCGAGCCAGCTGCTGGAGCTCCTGGGCTCGTCCTCGATGCTGGAACAATCGGGTTCAGGTAAGTAAAAGGGGGCTCTAGGGGCCTGCTGCAGTGCAGGAGGTTTTTCACCTTAATGCATAGAATGCATTAAAATGAAAAAACTTGAGATTGTACAACTCCTTTAAGACTCACCTGCTGGTAGTGAGCAGGAAAAGTTTAAGGATCACTTACTGGGTGTTAAGAGTATGTAAATAGTTGAATATCCATACCGTAGTCACAGTTACGCTTTAACCACTTGTTGACCACCTACCGCATATGCAGCAGGTCAGCTCTATTGTGCGAAATCATGTACCTGTATGTCTTTTCGTGCAATAGCCACTGGGTGGCATGTGTGCGCTGTCAGAGGTGCGATTCCACGCTGATTGGACACAGGGGATGACAATCAGTGGGTCCGCCGGCCACCTATGATCGTTCCCCAGAGAGGCAGAATGGTGATCTGCCTATGTAAACAAGGCAGATTGCCGTTCTGACAGGGAAGAAGATGGAGATAATGTGTTCCTGCTAAGCAGGAACACCGATCTCTGTCTTCATCCAGTCAGAGCAGTCCTCACACAGTTAGAAAGCACTGCCTAGGAGTGTAGTTAACTCATTGATTGCCCCTGGTGTTAACCCCTTCCCAGCTAGTGTCAGTAGTACTGTAACAGTGCATGTTTTTAGCACTGATCATTGTATTGGTGTCACTGGTCCCCAAAAAAGTGTCAAAAGTGTCAGTTAGGTGTCCGATTTGTCTGCCGCAATGTTTGCAGTCCCGCTAAAAATCGCTGATTGCCGATTACTAGTAAAAAAATAAATGAATAAAAATATCCCATCGTTTGTAGACGCTATACTTTTTGTGCAAACCAAACAATATACGCTTATTGGGATTTTTTTTACAAAAAAATATGTAGCTGAATACATACTGGCTTAAATTGATGACAAAATTCGATTTTTTACATGTTTTTATTTGATATGTTTTATAGCAGAAAGTAAAAAAAATATATATTTTTTTCAAATCTGTTGCTCTTTTTTTGTTTATAGCGCAAAAAATAAAAACCGCAGAGGTGATCAAATACCACCAAAGGAAAGCTCTATTTGTGAGAATAAAAGGACATACATTTTGCAGTGCCGTGGTCATTAACCACTTGCCGACTGCCGATCGGCATCTGATGGCGGCAAAGTGGTTCGTTCCCGCAAAACGCTGTCATACGATGGCGGCTGCGGGATCGAGCTTAGTGAGCGCGCTCACGCCGCCGGAGGCGCGCCCGTGCACTCACTGTGTTCGGGGAGGGCCAGGGAGCGGGTGCGGCGGCTTCGATTGCCGCCGGCTACCCGCGATGGCCCCCCCGAGCGGAGGAACGGAGGTCCGTGTATGTAAACACGGACCTCCACTCTGTGTGAAGGGGGAAGGGCTGTGATCACAGCCTTCCTGTATACGAAGGCTGTGACCACTTCCCTTCCCCAGATAGTGCAGTCCCCATACAGTTAGAACACGCCCAGGGAACATAGTTAACCCTTAGAGCGCCCCCTGTAGGTTAACCCCTTCACTGCCAATGACATTTACACAGTAATCAGTGCATTTTTATAGCACTGATCGCTGTATAAATGCCAATGGTCCCAAAAAAGTGTCAAAATGGTCCGACATGCCCGCTGAAATATCGCAGTACCGCTAAAAATCGCAGATCGCCGCCATTACTAGTAAAAAAAAAAAAACCCCAAAAATGAATTCTCATCATCCGTAAACGCGACTACTTTTGCGCAAACCAATCAATAAACGCCGATTGCGATTTTTTTTATCGCATATATGAGGAAGAATATAAATCGGCCAAAAACGGTGAAAAAAAATGTTTTTTAATATTTTTTTTTTATTTGTATTCTAGCAAAAAGTAAGAAATTTGTTTTTTTTTGCCAAATTGTCGCTCTTCTTTTGTTTATAGCGGCGATCAGAAATGACGCAGAGGTGATCAAATACCACCAAAAGAAAGCTCTGTTTGTGGGAAAAAAAGGACGCAAATTTCGTTTGGGTACAACATTGCAGGACCGCGCAATTTTCAGTTAAAGCGACGCAGTGCCGAATCGCAAAAAGGGCTCCGGTCCTAAAGCTGGAAATCCTTCCGGGGCTGAAGTGGTTAAGGGGGTAAAACCTTCCGGGGCTGAAGTTTTTTAAAAAATGTTTAAATCTGCTTTCTAGAGTAGCCCCATATAGATTTGTATTCCTGTGAGCGAGCTGACACTAATCAGTTCTAATCACAGGCAAAAGGCAGACAGATTGGCTCCTGTGGTTGTGAATTCAGTGATTGATAAATCATTGTCTTTGACATTTATTTTTAGCGGTGGTGGCTTAGGGGTGCAGACTAGGGATGGGACTAGGGCCCAGGTAGGGGCTAGATGTAGGGCCACCTTTACCACTAAAACTACTTTTTGAGGGGTAGAGAGTTTGTTTTGATTTTCTCCTTTTATAAAATATAGAATCAGGATATATAGACATTCAAAGGGCTTGTCATAAATGTCATAAGGAAGCTGTTATTCTCTGGCTCCCAGGCTTAATTTTAGTTGCAGAAAATTAAGATAATATGCAGCCCAGAATTTAGGGCAAAACTGCTTCATTCTACATGCTATAATGCGACTGTACAATTGCTGCACAATCAACTTTATGCAATTAAATGAACCTATCTAAACTATCCAATCAAATTGTATCCAATCAGGCCAACCAGCACTGCATATGTGGTAGAGTTAAAGGAGGTTGCATAACCAGATTGTAACATGTGTGGTTCTCTTAACCACGTCAGCCCGGAAGGATTTACCCCCTTATTGACCAGGACCAGTTGCTTTAACTGACAATTGCACGGTCGTGAGATGCTGTACCCAAATATAATGTGTGTCCTTTTTTCCCCACAAATAGAGCTTTTTTTTGTGGTATTTGATCACCTCTGCATTTTTTATTTTTTGCGCTATCAACAAAAAAAGACTGACAATTTTGAAAAAAAAAACAATATTTTTTAGTTTCTGCTATAAAACATATCCAATAAAAAATGTAAAAAATCTAATTTCTGTATTCTGCTACATATTTTTGGTAAAAAAAACCCCAATAAGCGTATATTGATTGGTTTGTGCAAAAGTTATAGCGTCTACAAACAATGGGATAGATTTATGGCATTTTTATTTTTTTATTTATTTTTACTAGTAATAGCGGTGATCAGCAATTTTTAGCAGGACTGCGACATTGCTGTGGACAAATCTGACACTAAGGGGTTTATTTACTATAGCACCATGGGGGAACAAATGGTCACAAACAACTAAAATCCCTAGAAAATGACTAAATCTAGTCAGAAAAGGTATTCACTAAAGCCCTGAGGGAGAAAATAGTCCCAGAATCAAATTCACTGTAGCACCCAAACAGCAGTGACTGACTAAAAAACTAGTCATGGTAAAAGCAAGGGAATTGCACATGGAAATAATGTTTGGAGCATGGTATGATCACCTAAATTGTGCTAAAATATGCACTATATTATTTAAAGATAATCTGCTTTTAAACTGTGTGAAAAAGTGATTTCTACACTGAAATATCTTAAAAAGTCTGATAAGAGATAAATACCCTGTCTCTTTACTCCTAGGGCACAGAGCACAGCTGAGCACAACTGAGCATGCTCAGACACAAAACAAGTCTCAAAATAACTCTCATGGAGTCATTCCTGGAGTTGTTAGTAAATACCAAAATTAGACTTATTGTACACACATTTTTTGGGAGTGAAGAGGAGAGTTTTTTTGCCAAGTGCAAGTTTCTGCCATTCATTCTAATGGTACAATTGTTACTTTATCTAATAAATCCATTTCATGTTGAAAAGAAATGCATCTTTCTCTCAAATAAATTGTCCTGGCAACAATGTTGCACATTTGATAATCTATTTTGTTTTTAACCACCTTCCACCCGACCACTGTACATATACTGACGGGTGGGAGCTTCCCCGTTCTGACAGGACGTGTACACACGTCCTGCAGAACGGGAGCTTGCAGCGCCATAAAATGCCATAAATCTATCCCATTGTTTGTAGACGCTATAACTTTTGCACAAACCAATCAATATACGCTTATTGGGGTTTTTTACCAAAAATATGTAGCAGAATACAGAAATTAGATTTTTTACATTTTTTATTGGATATGTTTTATAGCAGAAACTAAAAAATATTGTTTTTTTTTTCAAAATTGTCAGTCTTTTTTTGTTGATAGCGCAAAAAATAAAAAATGCAGAGGTGATCAAATACCACAAAAAAAAGCTCTATTTGTGGGGAAAAAAGGACACACATTTTATTTGGGTACAGCATCTCACGACCGTGCAATTGTCAGTTAAAGCAACTGGTCCTGGTCAATAAGGGGGTAAATCCTTCCGGGCTGACGTGGTTAAGAGAACCACACATGTTACAATCTGGTTATGCAACCTCCTTTAGCTCTACCACATATGCAGTGCTGGTTGGCCTGATTGGATACAATTTGATTGGATAGTTTAGATAGGTTCATTTAATTGCATAAAGTTGATTGTGCAGCAATTGTACAGGATCACAGGGGATATGGGCGCAGTGACTGGCCCTCCCGATCATGTGACGGCTGTGTCCAATCACAGCCGCCACATTGTAAACAGAGAAGAACGTCTCTGTGACAGTTCTCCCCCTGCCGAGCTCAGTGAGAGCTCAGTGTGGGGGGGGGAGGGGGGAATCTGCAGCAATATGACAGCTCTCTGCATGATGATGATTTCATGCAGAGAGCTGTCACAGATCGCCCCCCCCACACAGTGCACCAAGCACACTGATACCCCTATCTCCATACACATAAGTGTTCCCATAAAAGAGTCCCCAAAACATCTGTATGTCCCCCATCACATCTGTCACCATACACAAAACATCTGTCACAGTCCCCAAAACATCTGTATGTCCCTGTCACATCTGTCACAGTCCCCAAAACATCTGTCTGTCCACCAACACCAAATAAACTCAGATTTGGGTTATTTTTACCAAAGAAATGTAGCAGTATCATTTTTGATCAAAATTTATGAAGAGAAATTACTTATTTGCAAAATTTTATAACAGAAACTAAGAAAAATGCATTGTTTTTGAAAATTTTTAATTTATAGCGCAAAAAATAAAAAACCCAGGGATGATTAAATACGACCAAAAGAAAGCTCTATTTGTGTGAAAAAAATGATAAAAATTTCATATGGGTACAGTGTCGCATGACCGCGCAATTGTCATTCAAACTGCAACAGCGCTGAAAGCTGAAAATTGGTCCAGGAAGGAAGGGGGTTTAAGTGCCCAGTATTGAAGTGGTTAAGAATGCTACAATGTGAAATCTCTTCATGTTTTGTAAATATTTTCCCAGACTCACACAGATGTCTTTACAAATCACAAACAATACCATTGCTTATGGAAATTTTAAATTAGTCCCATTTTTTTTTTATTCTTTTCAAATGATCCTAATTTGAGCCCCAAAAATGTGATATGTGTACCAACATCAGAAATAAAAATGGCATTACCAAAAATCTGAGGATAACTTTAATATCATTAATTTTTTTATTATATAATAATTTATTATATAATAATTAATATATTCTATGCTCACGCAGCAAGAACATCCAAAAATCACAGATTCAATTTTAGAATATTTACTCCTGACTAATGTATATTCCTAGACATGCAATATCTGTGTAAGTATGTGTAGGAGGACTTGTGTGTAAACCCTGTGGTTTAAAAGGTAGCAGTTCTGTCTACCATTGCAGATGTCTTGGGTTTGATTCTCAAGCATATCGCTTCATGTAGAGATGTTGTTTGTCCTCTCTATGTTCTTAAACATAACTCAGGGCCTTATCTAAATTATGTCTAAATGTAGTATTTATGTGTTAGAGGGTTCCACCACCATTGCAAATCTTGCCAGATATACTAGTTATACTAGCTAGGCAATGGGGATGCCTGCCTTTACATGCACATGAACTTTAATGGGATCCCAGTCTTAGTCCGTAGGGCTCAATATTGAGTTGGCCCACCCTTTGCAGCTATAACAGCTTCAACTCTTCTGGGGAAGGCTGTCCATAAGGTTTAGGATGTTTGTCTATGGGAGTATTTGTCAATTCTTCCAGAAGTGCATTTGTGAAGTCAGGCACTGATGTTGGATGAGAAGGCTTGGCTCACAATCTCCACTCTAATTCAACCAAAAGGTGTCCTATCTGGTTGAGGTCAGGACTCTGTGCAGGCCAGTCAAGTTCATTCACCCCAAACTCACTCATCCATGTCTTTATGGATCTGGCTTTGTGCACTGATCCAAATCATTTGGAGGAGGGGGGATTATGGTCTGGGGTTGTTTTTCAGGGCTTGGGCTTGGCTCCTTAGTTCCAGTGAAGGGAACTCCTAAGGCATCGGCAAGACATTTTGGGCAATTTCATGCTCCCAACTTTGTGGGAACAGTTTGGGGATGGCCCCTTCCTGTTCCAACATGACTGTGCACTAGTGCACAAAGCAAAGGCCATAAATACATGGATGAGGGAGGTTGGTATGTAGGACCTTGACTGGCCTGCACAGAGTCCTGACCTCAACCCGATAGAACACATTTTGGCTGAATTAGAGCAGAGACTGCGAGCCAGGCCTTCTCATCCAACATCAGTGCCTGACCTCACAAATGCACTTCTGGAAGAATGGTCAAACATTCCCATAGAGACATTCCTAAACCTTATGGACAGCCTTCCCAGAAGAGTTGAATCTATTATAGCTGCAAATGGTGGCCCAACTCTATACTGAACCCTGGGCTGCCATTATAGTTCATGTGTGTGTAAAGGCACATTTCCCACTACTTAGGACAATCTATTGTACTGTATGTTACTTGTGATACTGAGCATGGCTATGGACTTAGGGCTGGTTCACACCACAGTGATGGACAACACATTCGCTCACTGCTCAATAGCTAAATGGCTAGCAAAACCACCTGGCACCCAAAAGGTTGCTGGTTCATGTCCTGGATATGCTAATGCTTGTGTTGAAGTTTATAATAAACCCCTGGTTGGGTTTCTCACCACAATCCAAAGACAGGCTGGCATTTTATTTATCTCTTGTCCAAATAGTCTGTAATGTAAGCAAGTTATTTTGGGACTTTAAATTGGAAGCTGCAACCAGGGACTTGGACATTTCAAATTGAAGGGTTTACACTGCACAGGTTCATTTGGTTAGAAAACTGTTGCTTCGATCAGTGTTTCTCAACTCCAGTCCTCAAGGCATCCCAACAGGTCATGCTTTCAGGATTTCCCTCAGATGAAACAGCTATGGTAATTATTAAGGCAGTGAAACTGATAAAATCACCTGTGAAAAATAATAGAAAGCCTGAAAACATGACCTGTTGGGGGTACTTGAGGATAGGGTTGATAACCACTGACTTAGAATTTTGTCCTGGACTTATACTGATCCTTATACTGATCTGAAGAACATAGCCAAGGGTTAACACAGCAAATAGTATTGGTATGGAAGCCTCTCAGGTGAAATAAATTAGAAAAGACAGATTGAAAGGTACTGGTGGGCGTGTACTTCTATTGGGCGTGTGTCAGTGCTAGCTTATATAAGGGACTTCAGTAGGGGGTGCTGGTTTGGCCTGATGAGAGGTCAGGTTTGGTGCTGTGTTTTTTGTGGAAGAAGCAATGATATTTTGCTAATGACAAATGTTTTACTAGAGCTGTTTGTTTGCTGAAATTATTGTGCATTTTGACCATCAAAAGTGGCTTGATTTTACCATGTTGTCTGATTGGGGCGTGTATTGTTTGTCTTATACTCACCAATGTTCTTGGTGTAATATGTGCCTTTTTTAATATTATGTTGTAATGCTTTGTTAGAATGACTGTTAATTATCTTTCTGTAATTTTGCAGCTAATAATGTCATGTTGGTGTTTAGTCATTTTATGAAATGTGTGGGCAGTTATGGACGGCAAAACTAAAATTGACCACTGTAAGGTTTAGTCCAATTTTAGATTGTAAGCTCCTATGAGTAGAACCCTTCAAACCCAATTCCTAACTGTTTTGCTAAATGTGTATATACTGCTTTTGTCAATCCTTAACCCAAACTTCCCAAGATGAGTATCCTCGAATGTTAGATTTTAACCTGATTTGGAATGTCACCAGTTAAAATCAAAACGGCAGGTATTGA
>BLSH010443659.1:274663-294549 GCA_018402905.1 Glandirana rugosa | reverse complement strand
CTGCATAGAGTCTTTTATTGAGAAATACCTGCCTTATACATATTGAAACTGTATATCCACTTGTACAGACTGCTATAGACTGAATAAGGATTAAGGATATCAGTGGAGGATTTTGTTTCTTCTTTGGAATTATTTCTGATACGAAAGAATCATGTAGTTTTAGAAAAATATACTGGTGACTGTATATCCACTTGATACCCACCAGGGGAATTTCACAGAATTTACAAATTTTTTTATGAACATTGATGACACTTGTATGATAATATCTGATAGTTCAACGTTATTGTATATTATATGAGACACCTTTAAATAATTTGGTTTACACGTGTGACTTTACATCCACTTTATTGTTTTATTCATCATACATCAAGTGTTTTTCACATTTTTCGTTTTATTTTCACACCTGATGTTTATTATCATCTTTTTAAGACCCACCTTGAACTTGTTATACACTTGCCAAAACTTTGTATTATTTTACTTATATATGAGATAGATGTGGATATTTTTCAACTTTTAACATTTGCACTTTAAAGCACCTTATATCAGTATTTCACATAATATTTTATTATTCATCAGACAGCGCCATATCCGTTTATTCCACTTCATTTTTCGCTTCCTTTAATAGGAAGTTTTCGGAAGGCAGCAGTCTAGATCTCACCTTTAGTCCTCGCGCAGGGATCATTGCATTTATCTGATTTTTAACCACTTACCAACCGGGCCACTTTTTTACATTTGGTGGTCACAAGCTAAAAACATTTTTTTTGCTAGAAAATTACTTAGAACCCCCAAACATTATATATATTTTTTCAAACACCCTAGAGAATAAAATGGCGATTGTTGCAATACTTTTTGTCACACGGTATTTGCGCAGCGGTCTTTCAAACGCGATTTTTTTTTTGAACAATTTTACTTTTTTGAGTTAAAAAATAAGACAACAGTAAAGTTAGCCCAATTTTTTTGTATATTGTGAAAGAGGATGTTACGCCGAGTAAATAGATACCATACATGACACGGTTGAAAATTGCGTGCACTCCCGGAATGGCGACAAAGTCCGGTATTTAAAAAGATCCATAGGCGACGCTTTAAAAACGTTTAACGGTTACCAGGTTAGAGTTACAGAGGAGGTCTTTTGCTAGAATTATCGCTCACACTCTGGCGATCGCGGCGATACCTCACATGTGTGGTTTGAACACCGTTTTCATATGCAGGCGCTACTTAAGTATGCATTTTCTTTGCTGCGCGAGCTCGCGGGGACGGTGGCGATTTAAATCTTTTTTATTTTATTTTATTTATTTATTTATTTTTAGCACTGTTCCTTTAAAAAAAAAATCTGATCACTTTTATTGCTATCACAAGGAATGTAAACATCCCTTGTGATAGTAATATATGGTGACAGTTACTCTTTATGGAGGGCCGGGGGGTCTAAAAGACCCCCCATCCCTCCTTTGCACTTCACAGTATTCAGATCACCAAAAATGGCGATTCTGAATACTGTCATTTTTTTAAATTGGCGCCGTTAGCCGCCGTGTAAACCGGAAGTGACTTTGTGACGTCGCTTCCGGAATTTGCCGAAGGAGACCCGATCGGAGCCAATTACGGCTTCTATCAGGTCTCCTGCCAGCCGGCGGATGTGCTGGATCGTCGCTCTGGTCTCCCGGTGGGACGGGAGGCCGGAGAAGAGCGGCAGAAGGCGGCGGGGGGATGTCCCCTCCCGCCCCCTGGGGTAACGACCGAGCGGCTCCTGAGCCAGATCGGTCATTACCCCTGGATAGCCGACCGCCAGCTCTAAAAAAATGATACCGGGATATAGCCTGCAGGTGCTATATTAGTGTTATAAAACCATGTCCAAGCTCCATTCAATAAGTGTACTGTAGCCGCATAAAGCCATATTAGTGTTATAAAATCATGTCCAAGCTCCATTCAATAAGTGTATTGTAGCCGCATAAAGCCATATTAGTGTTATAAAATCATTGATTTTATAACACTAATATGGCTTTATCCGGCTACAATACACTTAGTGAATGTAGCTTGGACATGATTTTATAACACTAATATTGCTTTATGTGGCTACAATACACTTATTGAATGGAGCTTGGACATGATTTTATAACACTAATATGGCTTTATGCGGCTACAATACACTTATTGAATGGAGCTTGGACATGATTTTATAACACTAATATGGCTTTATCCGGCTACAACATACTTAGTGAATGGAGCTTGGACATGATTTTAGAACACTAATATGGCTTTATGCGGCTACAATACACTTAGTGAATGGAGCTTGCAGATGATTTTAGAACAATAAAGTTTCCCTTAAAGCAACAGCTGGAACCTTTCCCTGTACAAGTTGGAGATGATTTTAGAAGAATAATCTTTCCCTTAAAGCAACAGACTCTACCTAGTCCAGTCAGATCGTTCTGTGCAGCAGGATGAGGTGTGCAATCTGTCTCTCAAAGCACCAGTACTAGTATCTCTCCCTCGCTCAAAGCACCAGTACTAGTATCTCTCCCTGCTAGTATCTCTCCCTAGTCCATAATCAGATCGTTCTGCACAGCAGGATGAGGTGTGCAATCTGTCTCTCAAAGCATCAGTACTAGTATCTCTCCCTCCCTCAAAGCACCAGTACTAGTATCTCTCCCTAGTCCACAATCAGATTGTTCAGTAATGCAAGATGAGATGTTCTGCAATCTGTCCCTCACAGAGCCAGCAGCATCCTCTCCCTAAACTATCCTGAGAGCATATGACATGCAGCACGGTGACTCCAGCCCCATATAGAGGCTGGGTCACATGGTGCACTGGCCAATCACAGCCATGCCATTAGTAGGCATGGCTGTGATGGCTTCTAGGGAAAACCAGTGAAACCCTTGTTGATTGGCTGCCCTTGGCAGCTTTTCAACATGTGTAATAAAATACCAGAACCCCGGACCCGAACCCGGACTTTTTTTGAAAAGTCCGGGTCCGGGTCCCGGACACCCAAAAGTTCGGTACGGACCCGAACTTTACAGTTCGGGTTCGCTCAACTCTAAAAACTAATATGGCTTTATGCGGCTACAATACACTTATTGAATGGAGCTTGGACATGATTTTATAACACTAATATGGCTTTATCCGGCTACAATACACTTAGTGAATAGAGCTTGGACATGATTTTAGAACACTAATATGGCTTTATGCGGCTACAATACACTTAGTGAATGGAGCGTGCAGATGATTTTAGAACAATAATCTTTCCCTTAAAGCAACAGCTGGAACCTTTCCCTGTACAAGTTGGAGATGATTTTAGAAGAATAATCTTTCCCTTAAAGCAAGAGACTCTACCTAGTCCAGTCAGATCGTTCTGTGCAGCAGGATGAGGTGTGCAATCTGTCTCTCAAAGCACCAGTATTAGTATCTCTCCCTAGTCCACAATCAGATCGTTCTGTGCAACAGGATAAGGTGTGCAATCTGTCTCTCAAAGCACCAGTACTAGTATCTTTCCCTCCCTCAAAGCACCAGTACTAGTATCTCTCCCTAGTCCACAATCAGATTGTTCAGTAATGCAGGATGAGATGTTCTGCAATCTGTCCCTCACAGAGCCAGCAGCATCCTCTCCCTAAACTATCCTGAGAGCATATGACATGCAGCACGGTGACTCCAGCCCCATATAGAGGCAGGGTCACATGGTGCACTGGCCAATCACAGCCATGCCATTAGTAGGCATGGCTGTGATGGCTTCTAGGGAAAACCAGTGAAACCCTTGTTGATTGGCTGCCCTTGGCAGCTTTTCAACACATGGAATAAAATACCAAAACCCCGGACCCGAACCAGACTTTTTTTGAAAAGTCCAGGTACGGGTACGGGTCCCGGACACCCAAACGTTTAGTACGGACCTGAACTTTTCACTCAACTCTAATCTTAATGCATTCTATGGGAAGTTTGGTCATTTTTGAATTTAGACATAT
The DNA here is from genome assembly GCA_018402905.1 of Glandirana rugosa. Taxonomy (NCBI): domain Eukaryota; kingdom Metazoa; phylum Chordata; class Amphibia; order Anura; family Ranidae; genus Glandirana; species Glandirana rugosa. Next base: position 290,605 of record BLSH010443659.1, on the reverse strand, counting down.
ACTAGAAATCACTAGCCTCCATATCTAATGTTTTTTTGGGCCCCTTCCCAAAACAGAGCAAAATAAAAAAGGCACAAGGCCCGAGCTGCAGTATAATATTTACCATAACAAAATGTATGCAGCAAATATAAGATCAATGGGGAGGCAATGTTATAATATCCATATTCACACCACGGCATTGCGCTAACATGCATTCTCCTGTGCATTAAGCACACATATTTTAATAGCACACAGTAATGCATGCCAGGTGTACTGTCCTACCATTCAATGCTGATTGAACCCCAACACAACACCTTCTCCCTCCAACTCTGCAAACCCTTCCCACCATTGCACTCACTTTCTCCATACTACCCCCTTCTACCTCTTCATCCATTTTACCCCATTTTGCTTCTGTACACTCTTTCATGATTGCAATAACCACCACTGCAACAACTTTCCATTGCTCCCCACCCTCCTTGCACCATTGCAAATATTTCTACCTCTGTACCTCTTCCCCCATTGCAACCACTTCCACTTCTGCAACCTCTTCCACCATTGCAACCCCTTTCATTGCTCCCACCTTGCACCACTGCAACCATTTCTACCTCTGCACCCTCTTACATCTTTCACAGTCAGGGGTCAGGGTCAGGGACCATCAGCTATAGCAGTAATGAGGCTCCCGCCAACCAGTTGGATAAGTGCAGCAGCAGGTCACCCTGGCAGATGACGCAAGCTCACATGTAGTGCAGAGTCCAAGTACTAAGCGGTGTTCACCAGAGTTCCTGTGTGTTGGTACCAGGTCATGGTCCTTAGGATTTGCCCACCAGGAGGTGAGCAAGCCAGCATCCAGTAGCAGATACAGCAGATAGGGATCATGCAGAAGCATAGTCAGTAAACAAGCCAAAGGTCGGTAACAGGTGGTCACCAGATAGGATCAAGCAGAAGCATAGTTGAGGAACAAGATGAAGATTGGTAATGATTGGAAGCAGAGATACGAATGGCGGTAAGAGTGACAAGAGCAAGATATTGGCTGGAGAGAGCACAATAATCCGGCAAGCAGTAAGTGTAAAGGCATATCTTAAATAGGAAGTTTATGGAAGGAGCAAAGGGTTCAAGGTTCAAGAGAAACAAGACATAAGTCAAGGCTGTCTAAGGAAAAATGCAGGGAGCTATCCAGCATCTCCTGAGGTCCTGAGTTCCGATCCAGGCCCTGACAACACCACTGCAACCCCTTCTGCATCTTGCCTCTTTGCACCCACTTGAACCATTGCAACCTCTTCCACTTCTTTTTCAAATTTTTGATTCTATACATCCATGTGTGAGGTCACAATGAAGTTGACCAAATTTCATGCTCAATTAGTAAACACTCATTAGTTAAGCAAGATGCCAGACAGTCTGATAATCAGGATAGAGCAATCAATTTATGAAAGGAATAAAATGAGCAGCTTACAAAAAAATAAATGCAATTAAATGAAAAAGCAGGGCAGAGAAAACTCAGAATGTCCAAGATATCTGAAAACTGAGAGAAGCTAATGAGGACTATATTTCTTTGTTTAAGAAGGAATCTGGCAACAGTATGAAGCTAGACAAGCAAATAAAGGAAATGGAATAGAAGATTGTCACAAAGAAGAAAGCTAAGTGAGTCAAATACCTTAAACTTAAAAAAAATAGGTAGAATACTTGCAAGATCAGCTGCAACATGTTGAAGCCGAACTTCAAAAGGTGGTAAAACAGAAGAGCAAGGAGAAAGGGATCATTAATGATCTATGTCTCCAAAAAAAAAGTCCAATTTATTGGATCCATCAAAAATGCTGCAGGAGTTTCAACATATAAGGAAAAGCATTCAAAAGAAATGGGTTGATATCATGAACCAATGCTCTGAAAAACAAGGCAGATAAGGAACTAGCTGAGACAAATAAGGCTATCCTGAAATATAAGAATAAACATAAAATTAGAAAATTCTTCATAATAATTTATATTATCCCACTGTGAAAAAGATTAAAATCGGAAACCTCGAAGAGAAATGCAAAGAAAATGGGAATGGCAGAGGAAAGGGAAATGAAAGAAAATTTGGATGCCCTAAAGATTTACAGAGACGCCTATAAAACGCTGATGAAAATAATTAGGTAGATAGGTGTTAATGACACTGACAAAGTGATAAACAAGTTTACCAAAAAAGATATTGAAGAATTCTGGAGATTGTACTCATATTAATTGTCAACCTGATGAAATGGAAATGATTAAACGGGATATCTAGGTTCTTGAAGACTATAATACTATCTGAATAGGCAAAATCTGAATTTGTTGGATAACGGAGAGATCCTCCAAAAAAAAATTGGGAAAAAAAATTGAAAAGACGTAACAAGAGGACAGAAATTATGAAATGAAATCAAAACTGTGCACTTGTAGACATGTAGGTGGCATCAGTGGACAGACTGTTTAAAGACACCAACTGTGAGCTTACACCCTTCATAGGGAAGCCAAAAGCCAAAGATTTATCATACTGGGATAGCTTAAGGTATTTTCAAACATTTGAGAGTGAGGTTCATAAACTACACCAGGTATATACAAGTACTTATCTGGCAATAAAGGAGAAGAGTAATCATAAAATCACCCTCAGATCCTATTTGGGCTTCTCTGATCTTGGTAATAGGATATCTATTCCCAAAATCTCTCTACCAGATGTGACAGACAATGAAGAGTCCACTGATGACACCCCCCATGGAGTATGAGGAGCTAAAGAAAATTGCCTAATCTAAAATTATGGAGAAGGAGAAAAAAAGATGAAATAAAAGAAAAGAAAAAACAAGTGCGGGGCAGAAAAAAGGTTTAAGTAGCTAAAGATATTAAATTAATTACTTCAATATTGACCACTTTTGCCCCCTTCCTGCCCAGGCCAATTTTCAGCTTTCAGTGCTGTCACACTATGAATGATATGACAATTGTGTGGACATGCAACACTGTTCCCATATGACATTTTTATAATTTTATTTTCACACGAATAGAGCTTTCTTTTGGTAGTATGTAATCACCACTGGGTTTATGAAAATTGATCAATCCTGATGTAATGATGGCTTATCTCATTTATTGAGCCTTAAAAATGGCAGAACAATACATATATACCCCAAATTATCCCTTTTTGGAAAGTAAACAGCCCAAGGTATTTAGTTAGAGGAATGACAAGTTTTTTGAAGTTGTCATTTTTTGTCATCATTTTTTTATTTATTTTTTTACATACTGTCATCAGACACTGACTGGTGACAGTATGTAAAAAAAAAAAAAGAAAATAATATATATATTTTTTAATTTGTTTTCTTTTATTCTTCTCTTTATTTAATCTTTTCTTACATACTGTGACCAGAGCAGTGTTAACATTGTACTGATCTGGGGAGCTGGTCAGGATTTTTTTTACACACTATGATTGCTTATAGCAGTGAATTTCACTGCTATTAGCAAGCATTATTACTGAATGAAATAGATTCATTCAGTGCGTATTGCGAGAAGCTGTGATTGGTCACATATAATCACACGGTACAGATGGGCTGTGTTTGGCCCTGTCTGTAGCATGTGATCACTGTGACCAGTCACAGAGATCAACAGAGTAGTACACAATGAATGGCATGAATTTGGAGTCATTCATTGTTTACAATTGTCATGTGATCTGCTGTGATTGGTGATAGCGATCACATGGTAACGGCAGTGGGACGTACACTGATCTGTCATCTGCTGTGTCATGTCTGTGGGGGCTGCACGAGGTGCATTTTGGGGAGGATGTCATATGACATCCACCCAGAACAAAAGGTAAAAATATATATTACATTTAAATGAATATACAGTATCTCACAAAAGTGAGTACACCCCTCACATTTTTGTACTCCTTGATCTGAAGTGATGGCAACAAAAGTGAGTATACCTCTAAGTGAAAATGTCCAAATTGGGCCCAAAGTGTTAATATTTTGTGTGGCCACCATTATTTTGCAGCACTGCCTTAACCCTCTTGGGCATGGGATTCACCAGAGCTTCACAGGTTGCCACTGGAGTCCTCTTCCACTCCTCCATGACAACATCACGGAGCTGGGGATTGTTAGAGACCTTGTGCTCCTCCACCTTCCATTTGAGGATGCCCCACAGATGCTCCATAGGGTTTAGGTCTGGAGACATGCTTGGCCAGTCCATCACCTTTACCCTCAGCTTCTTTATCAAGGCAGTGGTCGTCTTGGAGGTGTGTTTGGGGTCATTATCATGTTGGAATACTGCCCTGCGACCCAGTCTCTAAAGGGAGGGGATCATGCTCTGCTTCAGTATGTCACAGTACATGTTGGCATTTATGGTTCCCTTAATGAACTGTAGCTCCCCAGTGCTGCCAGCACTTATGCAGCCCCAGACCATGACACTCCCACCACCATGCTTGACTGTAGGCAAGAAATAATTGTCTTTGTACTCCTTACCTGGTTGCCCCCACACATGCTTGACACCATCTGAACCAAATAAGTTTATCTTGGTCTCATCAGACCACAAAACATGGTTCCAGTAATCCATGTCCTTAGTCTGCTTGTCTTCAGCAAACTATTTGTGGGCTTTCTTGTGCACCATCTTTAGAAGAGGCTTCCTTCTGGGATGACAGCCATGCAGACCAATTTGATGCAGTGTGCGGTGTATGGTCTGAGCACTGACAGGCTGACCCCCCCCTTCAACCTCTGTAGCAATGCTGGCAGCACTCATATGTCTATTTCCCAAAGACAACCTCTGGCTCTTTATCAGAGCCTTTTCTCCAATCTCCCTTCCTATATTCACATTTCATCCTCCCAATTTTTTTTTTCTGCTGTTATATATTTATTTTTTATGATATTGGCCGTTCATTTACATTTTGTGTACTTTAAATATAATATTTGTATGATTTATTCTTAGAGGTTTAAATAGTACCCAGTGTCTTCACTGAACACATCTTTTATTGTTTATATTAATGTTTTTATCCGTTTGCGTACAGCCTTCATTGTTTACATTAATATTTGCAATTTTTCCCACATATTTTGATTACCGTCAGTTAGGCGGTTTATGTCAGATGTTTTCTATTTCATTTAATGCTATTGACCTTTTTCCAATTTTTATAATTTGTATATACAATATCTTTACGGTCTAAAAGGACCTTTTACTAAACACATCCTCCACCGTCAACCTCTGGATATGATGTTGAGCACGTGCATTCCACTTCTTTGGTCGACCATGGCGAGGCCTGTTCTGAGTGGAACCTGTCCTGTTAAACCGCTGTATGGTCTTTGCCACCGTGTTGCAGCTCAGTTTCAGGATCTTATGGCTTATAACCTAGACCAGCTTTATGTAGAGCAACAGTTCTTTTTTTTCAGATCCTCATAGAGTTCTTTGCCATGAGGTGGCATGTTGAACTTTCAGTGACCAGTATGAGAGAGTGAGAGCGATAACACCAAATTTAACACACCTGCTCCCTATTCACACCTGAGAACTTGTAACACTAACGAGTCACATGACACTGGGGAGGGAAAATGGCTATTTGTCCACAATTTGGACATTTTCACTTAGGGACGTACTCACTTTTGTTGGCAGCAGTGTAGACATTAATGGCTGCGTGTTGAGTTATTTTGAGGGGGCAGTAAATTGACACTGTTATACAAGCTGTACACTCACTACTTTACATTGTAGCAAAGTGTTATTTCTTCAGTGTTGTCACATGAAAAGATATAATAAAATATTTACAAAAATGTGAGGGGTGTACTCACTTTTGTGAGATACTGTATGTTGGTACTTGTGGAGTCTGCATCTGAAACAAGAATGACAAAACCAAATCTTGGGGTTTACCCATCCCTAAAAGATCTTGGGAAATGATCAATACGGACTACATTGTTGAACTCCCGTCATCTGAAAGATTCACTACCATCTCCATGATTGTTGACAGGTTAATTAAGATGGCCCATTTCATCCCTATGTTGGGGATCTCCTCAGCAATGGAGACTGCTTGTGCCTTCATCAAAGAAGTAGTTTGGTTCCACGGGGTACCCAGCAGCATCACTTCAGATCGAGGAGTACAATTTACATTTAGGTTCTGGACAGACCTCTGCAGAACACTTAAAATCAAAACTATTTTTTCTTCAGCCTATCATCCACAAACAAATGGCCAGAGAGAATGAACGAACCAGACTTTGGAACAATATCTCCGGGGCTTCTCGTCTTTTGCGCAAGATGATTGGGCATCACTCCTACCCCTGGCAGAATTCACATATAATGATGCAGTTTACTTGACTACAGGACAAGCCCCGTTTTTTGCAAATATTGGATACGTTCCAGTCTTTCTTACCCTGATTATTTGGTTCACTCAGTCCAGGAGAGGGTCAAATTTCTACAGTCAAACATCAAGGTATTGCAAGATGCCATTTCTAAAGCTCAACAGGACAATACATTTTTTTTTTTACAGTAACAAGAGAGGAGACCTAAAACTCAAAATAGGAGACAAAGTTTGGTTATCTACTGGCAATCTAAAATTGCCATGCCTATCCAAGAAATTGGTACCTAGATATATCGGTCCATTTTCTGTCAAAGACAAATCAATCCAGCAGCTTATAAGTTTTCACTCCCAGAGACATACAAGATCCACTCTGTCTTTTTATGTGTCCTTGCTAAAAGCCACAAGGCTAGACCCATTCCCTGGTAGTGAGTCAGGTCCACAAGCAAGAAAACCTACACCGCTCTAGGCTATTAAGGTCTGATTAGTTATCGTCCAAGCTACCACCAGCACAGGTGCGGCTCTGCATCGACAGATGAAATAGAAGAAAAGGATGGACGCCTTCACTCCGTGCAACACCTTTATTGAAGAATCAAAAAAATCCATATGGTCACATAACACCAGAACACAGTAGGTAGAGGCAGCTAGGAGGGTGCTACACATCCTTCATCACTAGGATGCAGACGGCACTGACCACCTGCCATCCTTTGTCGCTAGGATTCAGGTGGTTCTTTGCCACCCCTGTTCTTTGTCATTAGGATACAGGTGGTTTCTGCTGCTTAGTGTCTTTTATTACTATGATGCAAGTGGCTTCTGCCATCTAGGTCCTTTATTGCTAGGATGCAGATGGCTAGGACACAGAAGGTTCCTGTTGCCTAGTGTTCTTCATTGCTAGAATGCAGGCACTCCTTCTGCCTAGCACCCTTTTCTACTAGGGTGCAGGAAGCATGCCTCCTGACTCGGCTTTATCTTGATATCCTGTTGCTGACCTTGGCTTGTGTCCTGAATTTGCCCTCTGCCTGCTGTTACTTCTGCTGCCCATCTGATACTGACCCTGTCCTGGTTTCTGACCCTGCTCATGATTTTTGAATTGATACTCTTGCTCTCCGGTTGTTGCTGACTCTGTCTTGTCTTGTTTGCGGTCTTGATTCCTGCATTTGTGGGTTCTGTGCTCTTTCTGTGTACCAGCATTCCACTCAAGTTCAAGACTAAGCATTCATGCATCTTAGCAGTATCCAGACTGTTATCTGACTGGGGCTGGGATAAGGAGGGGTAGAAGTTCAGGGTGCAGTGGCTATATGTAGAGGAGTAGGCATGCCAGGAGCTCCAGCTACACCCTTTTCCTGCCTGTCTCCCTGACAGGAGTGACTGCAGTGTCAACATGGCAGTACAGCGAGGCAATACTTGGTACCACCCCCTCATGCACAAGCTGGCTTCTGTGTTTTACAAGTGGCAGTGTGTCCTCGGTGTAGAAAAAGTGGCTGCAAGGAGGCTAGCTGTCATGCTACAGAACAAGGAACACTCAAACAGAGCATAACAGGACATAGATGTCAATAGCAGAACATTGTGTATAATGGCAGTATTAATGGTATAATAGCAGTATTAATAGCAGTATGTATGATAGCAGTATGTATGATAGCAGTATTATAATAGCAGTATTAATCTGATGCTTAGATTAAGGGTCTGGTATAGGTTTTTAGAGGAAACACACATTTTTTTGTTTTTTAACAGAACACAAACTCCTCCAAAATACATAGAAGACTCTTGAGGGGTTTATGTGCTGTTTATTTATTTATTTATTTTTAAACAAAAAGTCGTCAATAATAGCTGTCAAAGCCATTTGCCAACAATTTTAAAACTTTTTTCCTTTGTAAATGTGAAAAAAATCACTACTCCCAGCTGCATGTAAATGTATTTATTTATTTATTTTTTGCATTAGTACATGTTAACAAGGGCAGTTCCTACCCCAATGTTATCTTTTGAAATCCCCTTGCATATTAGCCCAGAAAATGAAATATGCATTTTTATTTTTACATACATTATTCTGTTCAAATTGATAGGAAAGGAAAAATAATACACATTAAAGTAAAAGACACACTGGGATTTTATTAATAATTTTGTTTACCATCCTTTGACTAAAATAAGCTTTATCATTGTGGTGGTTGGAGCAAATTCAGCCCCAAATAATTTGTGTCAGTGAGCAAAGAAATAATCCCAATTTTTATCAATAGGATAATAAATTGTTGGTGTTAGATAAAATAAGTCGGATCATTAGTGTTAATGAAATAATGTAAGCCCTATCATGGTGACAGTGGTGGAAAAATAACACCCCATCATTGGTATCAAAGGGATAAAATAAGCCCCATTGTTGGTATCAGTGGGATAAAATAAGTCCCATTTTTAGTATCAGTGGGATAAAATAAGTCTCTTTCTTGGTACCATTGGGAAAAAAATAAGCTCAATTGTTGGCATCAGTGGGATAAAATAAGTCTCTTTCTTGGTACCATTGGGAAAAAAATAAGTTTCATTGTTGGTATCAGTGGGATAAAATTGGTCCCTTTCTTGATAACACTGGCTGTTCATCCGAACACAGAATGTTTAGGGAATCCTCTGGGAGGATTGGCACTACCCTGGGGAACATGTACCAATTCACAAGAGGCACTAGATTTTGTGGAAGTTTTTCTTTTTGTAAAAGAAAAAAATGGCACATATGCCCTTCCAATGTTCCCTCATAATACAGTACATAAAAGATCTTTAGGAGTCTGCTATGCATTGTGGGGAGACCTTTGGTTTCTGTGTATCATTTTTTCTTTAAAAAAAAAAAATCCAGTTGATATATGTCAATTCTGGCAAAACTTTTTTGTTTTTGTTTGTAAATGTCAGTGCCAATAATCACTACTCCAGGCCTCATAGAAAGGGAAAGCTCCACTTGTTCTCCCCCCCCCCCCCCCCCCGGACAGGTAAGTGTCCTCATATTAAAAGTCAGCATTTACAGTATTTGTAGCTGCTGACTTTTATTTTATTTTTTTTACAAACTGGAACTTCTCTTTAAGGTAATGTCTACTATGCTGATTTTTGACACCCCCTTACCTATTAGTCTAGAAAATTGGCATTTTTAATTTGACTCCCTTCAATTTCAATGGGGTTTAGTTTCAGCATCGGAACATAAAGTTCGGTGAAGCCCTACCAAACCAAACCCAGGGCAGTTCAGCTCATCACTAAAAAGTATATGTCTTACTTGTATCTTGTTGAGTTTTAATAGTCTTAGGCTGCATTCACATCTCAGCGTATTGAATCGTGGGCAGATTTGCCGCGAATCTGCCCACGATTTGACAGCACTGATATGTGAATGGCAAAGCGAGGGACGCATATTTGAGATGCCAATGATTTGAATGACAGCTCAAAATGCGGTGCGGGTCTGCCACAATTGTCGGGCGATAAAACGGGCTGCAAAAGCAGCAACACGCATCGTGGTACGCATGTCACCCAAAAGTATTTCAGAAGTACTTTGGGGCGACATACGTCCCACAATGCGCATTGCCATGATTGCAGCACGCTTTATCGTCTGACAAACGCAGCAGACAAAATGAATGACATCTCAAATATACGTGCCGCAGTTTGCCATTCACATATCAGCGCTGTCAAATCGCGGGCAGATTCGTGACAAATCTGACCATGATTGAATACGCTGAGCTGTGCAGCCTTAGTGGCTAATGGTTTTAAGAGGCATTGAATTTGGTGAGAGTTGCATGTCTGCAACATGTAGTTTAGTGCATATTTGTCTGCCATGTAGTAGTTAGGATGTTAATGTTTATGTATGCATATTTAGTTACTCTGTAGACATAGAACTCTACATTTGCAGCAGTACAGACCCCTTCCAGTTCCATGAACTCAATCACCAAATACAATGTAGAGATGTGCCAAGGAGGAGCTTTGATTTTATTCCCTATGAATGATCAGCAGGTGAGTTTGCATATGAATGAGCTGGTGAAGCTCATCTATTTGCAAATTATATATTGGTTCATTCATATGAAAATCCAACAGTGATATACATATGAATGTGCTGTGGGCATAGTGGGCAGGGACAGAGTTTTGTAGGATATAGGCCCTGTATGCAGGACAGCGGGAGTAGGGTGAAAATGCAGCACAGCCCCACACAATGTCTGTATGAGTACTACAAAAGATCCATATAAACTACTGAGTGGCACATATACAGAACAAGTACTGCTTCAGGTGCAGTTCAACACCACACATTGCAAATAAAGCAGTGTGCCCTTTAAAAGAGGCATAGTGATGTAAATGCAAGAAAAAGGACCACAATTTATTTAATCTAAGTGACCTTCCTTCTTCTCTTCCTCGGACGCTTAAAGAGGCCACATCTGATAAGGCAGAGGTAGCTGAGCAAGGGATTTGTAGCCAGATGAGAGGCACTCCTCTGTCAGAAGTGACATATGGGCAGCCGGGTCTGAGCCCAATATTACGTAGGTTTTCCAGGAGACACAGCTACTATGGGCAGCACCTCCCCAATTGCTACCAGAGTACTGCTGTTCCGGTGGAGTGGTACTTCCTCCTCAGGCCTTGAATCCATTCGACTGTTCACCTGAGTTACCACAAATATCCTGGACTTCACAGTGAGGGATGGTATCTATGAGGATAATTGCAAGTAGCTGTGTTTTGTGTTGATTTAATCATTCTCACCTTGACTCTTTGTTGCTATAGAGACTTATAGAGACTGTAATGTGCAGTCACATTTTACCCTTATGGAGCCCCAGAGACATTGCAGTGAAGAGTTCTTGTCTGTGCAGCTTTCATAATCTGTTTGTGTTATTTTGTAGTCTATGCATGCTTTTGCCAATCTGACCCTTTTTACATGATTGGTTCTAACTTTGCCCCTGTTTAGTAAATTGCAAGTTACAGTTACTGTGGGGTTGATTTACTAAAGACAAATAAGACTGTTTACTTTGCAAGGGAAGTTGCTGATCCCCACCATACCAGTTACAGTGTCCCTGATCACCACCATACCAGTTACAGTGTCCCTGATCCCCACCATACCAGTTACAGTGTCCCTGATCCCCACCATACCAGTTACAGTGTCCCTGATCACCACCATACCAGTTACAGTGTCACCATAAGGACCTGCTCACATGTGCAATACTCTTTAAAGAGCTGTCACTGTTTGGAAGGCTCTTCAGAGAACATTGGACAGGCAGAGAGGAAGCACTATAGCACCTCCTCACCATCTACTTTATCCAGTGGGTGTAAAATGGTATAATTCCTGCCAAAGCTGTGAAGTAAAGCATCATGGCCACAGCAAGTGTACACCCCTGGCCCAGTGGCGGCCGCTCCATAAGGGGCATAGGGGCGCCGCCCTCCACCCATGCGTCCGGCCCCCTGAACTACATGCAGGGATGCCGGACTGTGGATTCCAGTGGTGGGGGTGTATTTTTTTGAAGCACGTGATTAGAGCCAGAGGCTCTAATAGGCTTCAAAACAGGGTGGGCTCGGGGTGCAGAGCACTGCTCCCCAATCCCATTCAGTTGTGTGACATTAGCGAATGAATATGCTGGGCATCCATTGTGTCCCTGATCCTTTAAGGAGTGGGCTCCATCCAGGAAAACCTGACCTTAATTTTTCTACTGTTATACAGTATATGCTCCAACTGCGATACTCTCAAAAATATAGAGTTAGGACCACAATATACAGTGGAGGCTTTCACACATATTTGCAAACGCGCACCACTAAAACCTCAGTTATTAACATGAATTCTTAGACAGGGTCAATTTTTTTTTTTTTTGGCAGGCTAGCAGGTAGGTGTTCTAGGAAAATTTTGTTTGTTTGTCAGGTGCATTGCCCTTCCATGTGCACCTTACTGTAAAGGCTAGTTATAAATTGGGGTGGTTGCCATCTTTTTATATTAAATCCTGACCTCTGAACAACGTGCATTACTTACTCCTCACCCTTGAGCTTTGTGCATTACTTAATCCTGAGCTCTGCGTGTTACTTAATTATGACCTTAGCACTCTATGCTTTACATTCTCTTAACCTATAGCAGCATAAGCTCCGGTTTTATTTAACCATACCCCCTTAAGCCCTCCCTACTGTTTCCACAATTTGGCCACACCCATTATTCCTCTTTTTATGGTGTCTAAGGTATGTTGTGGGTGGGCTACAAATGAGGATGTGCTTTTGATGGGTGCAGTTTAAAATGGGCATGAGCAGTAGTGTTTCTCTGAATTTAATTTTGAAAATCTGGTAACCTTACTTTAGAATCCTAGCTATTGTAACTAATCTGTATGGATCCTAGCCCTCATGATGTGCACAATCACAACCATGGGCTTCCTGTCCTAAATTCTGACAATGAAATAATGTTGTAGTAATTGCTAAAGCACTACAAGTGTTCCAGCCCTACACTGTTGGAATGAAGTTTAGTGTACATAAGCAATTAATACATTTTTTTTTTTTACATTTTAGTGTAGATAAGCAATTAATATGTTTTTCTCTGCAACAAAAATAATTACATTTTTTTTAATGTGTCAGTTGAGCAGTTCATAACTTTTGCATATAACTTGTCATGTGTGGATGACTGTGGGTGTTTGGGCTGGTTGTTCTATTGTTGCTCATTTTCCTCTTTCTCTTTTATTGCTGAAATTTGAAATAGAACCTGATTTAAAAACATGCTCAGGATTTTGGTCCATTGCTCCATATATAACATGCATAATTTGCAATTGCACGGATAATTTGCTGCGGCCATTTGCAGCCAGGAACATCAGTTACGGTCTTCCGGGTATTTACACCGTGCTTGACACACTGCCATTGGGATAGATTTATCAGCAGCCTAGCAGATATTTTAGCATGGACGCGTTTCTGATAAAAATCAACTGTTTCAATTTTTAATAAAACAATTTTCTTTCCTGAAATACAGCAAACTTGCTGCATAGTATTTTAGCTTTTCATTTGTTACACCAGAATTTACTTTTAATACATTTTAGAGCTGTCCACAGTTAAAAAAAAATGAAAATTATTATCACTAATAATACAATTCTGTAAAATTATTTCCTTATCTCCCAGTGAGTGAGAGTCTATTGCAGAAATCAATTTTCCAGACCCTCCCATGTTATCTATTCCATAGGGTACATAATACTCTGCTTCTGGTCTTCTTTTTAGTTTTCTAATGTAAAACCCCAGACAATTTAACAAATTCTTTGCAAAAATTAATTTAGAGAATTTCAGGATCAGAGGGTCCTCCACATTATGGACTGGTTCTTTTTGTAGTAGGGTCTTAGCTTTATGCGACCATGTGAACTAATCAGACATTTTATATACAAGTTGAGATTTCTATTAAGGAGAGCAGGAAAATAAACCATTTGACGTGGATATGAAATACTATTTCATAGGGCTACATTGACACATTCACACCTGGGCATTCTGGAATCGCGGGCAGAAACGGGCGTTTCCAGAATTGCAGCAAGACACGGGATGCGTTTGCAATGCCATTAATTCCTAATGGCACCCCAATCACGGTGCGACTTTGCTACGGTTGTCGCACGATAAACCACACTGCAATTGTGGAAAATCACAATGCATGAAGCTGTCGCCCAAAAGAAGCTCCTGCAATTTTGCCACGATTGCAGCACGATTTGTCATACGACAACTGCAACAAAACCACACCATGATTGGGATGCCATTAAAAAGTAATGGCATCTCTAACGCGTCCTGCATTTTGCTGCGATTCTGGAATTGCAGGCATAATCGATCAATTCTGCCCATCATTCCAGTATGCCCTGGTGTGAATGGAGCCTTAGGTAAAATACATAATAATGAGAAAAAGACAGATTCAAGAGAAGTGGAGGTTTTACGAAGGTTAAGCAGAACTAAACCCTCATATCGTTTTCAGCCAAGGAAGCCAACATCTTGGCCTATGTTTGATCTTCAACTGCCATGATGCTGCGCATTTGATCAGTTATGACACAGCCATTGGATGGTTTGACAGTTTGGTCAAGAGCACAGCCAATGTGACAGTTACATTCATGGTACGTGCAAGAAATGTAACTATTTTTTGAAACTGTTAAATTAAGGGCTCATACACATAGGCGTTTTTTTACAGCCACGTTTTTTAGCGTTTTTTGCAGCTCTCCGTGTTATTCAATGGCCCTATAAAAATGCCAAAGTTTTTGAGCTGTAGATGGCGTCGGCGTTAGTGAGCTGAAATTAGAACCCACGGCCAGCGCGTTCCAAGGCTGTAACGTTTTGGCGTTTTTGATGCAGAGTCGACAAAGCGCTCACTAACGCGCATTAACGCCGTACCGGCGTTAACCGGCGTTTTTGTCGCCGGCGTTTTCATGTTAAAAAATAGCAGAGGAATGTTTTGTTTTTTTAAAAACGCCTATTGACGCTGATGCTCACTAACGCGCATTAATGCTGATGCAAAATGCTGAAAAAAACGCAAATTTTTTTCCTGAAGTCGGGCCCGACCTTTTGCATTTTTTTTTTTTAATACGCCCGTGTGTATGAGGCCTAATGGGTTTATTTCTATTTTATATATCAGTTTCAGGTAAAAATATACCGATTCTTATGCAACAGCTACAATCAGGTCCATAAATATTGGGACATTGGATTTGAAATGAAATTAACAAGATGTGCTTTAGCTGCAGACGTTCAGCTTTAATTTGAGGGTATTTACATCCAAATCAGGTGAACGGTGTAGGAATTACAACAGTTTGTATATGTGCCTCCCACCAAAAGTAATGGGACAATTGGCTGCTCAGCTGTTCCATGGCCAGGTGTGTGTTATTCCCTCATTATCCCATTTACAAGGAGCAGATAAACGGTCCAGAGTTCATTTCAAGTGTGCTATTTGCATTTGGAATCTGTTGCTTTCAACTCTCAATATGAGATCCAAAGAGCTGTCACTATCAGTGAAGCAAGCCATCATTAGGCTGAGAAAAAAAAAAAAGCCATCAGAGAGATAGCAAAAGCATTAGGTGTGGCCAAATCAACTGTTTGGAATATCCTTAAAAAGAAAGAACGCACCGGTGAGCTCAGCAACACCAAAAGACCCGGAAGACTACTGAAAACAACTGTGGTGGATGACCGAAGAATTCTTTCCCTGGTGAAGAAAACACCCTTCACAATAGTTGACCAGATCAAGAACACTCTCCAGGAGATAGGTGTATGTGTGTCAAAGTCAACAATCAAGAGAAGACTTCACTTGAGTGAATACAGAGGGTTCACCACAAGATGTAAACCATTGGTGGGCCTCAAAAACAGGAAGGCCAGATTAGAGTTTGCCAAACAACATCTAAAAAAGCCTTCAATGTTCTGGAACAACATCCTATGGACAGATGAGACCAAGATCAACTTGTACCAGAGTGATGGGAAGAGAAGAGTATGGAGAAGGAAAGGAACTGCTCATGATTAGAGTTGAGCGGTATCCTACAACAAGGTCTTGTAACTTCCGAAAAAATCTACAACAAACCGTTTGAGATTAGACCGGAAGGACAAAAACTCCGGGTGGTTACCAAATGTAGAACACCACTTGGGAGACATAAGTGAGTTCACTTCAGAAGAGAACTAACAACTGAAACTGTGTGTATGTGGATAGAGGACCTCTCACAAGAACTAGACCAGTTGATAACACTTCCCACAAAAGAAGTGGTCCCTTTCTTAAGAAGCCAGTAGGTGGTGTCAACAAAAGTCATCAGAAGGCCCAG
>BLSH010443659.1:254764-269954 GCA_018402905.1 Glandirana rugosa | reverse complement strand
GTGAAAAATTATGAACCAACGTTTAGGAAACGTCAGTTAATGTCGGACTTCAGACCTTGCGTATCTGTAGTGGTCTGTGACCCAAAGTAGGGACCACTACGAGACGGTCCGTTGACAGAAGTCAAGGACGAACAAGAACCCCGTAAAAGGGAAGTCAAAACAGAAGTCGTTCACTTTACGTACGAGTTAGCCTAAGTCCAGTCCACTAACTGAACCGGTAACGTATTATAAGGTGAAGAAAGGGAATTTTTTGAGAAACCAACGAAAGAGTCATACGAAGCCCAGTAACAGGTAGACGTGACGCTTCGCGGCAATTTATTGATGATGTGACTGCTGACAAAAGCAGCAGGATGAATTCTGAAGTGTTTTGGGCAATATTATCTGCTCATATTCAGCCAAATGCTTCAGAACTCTTTGGACGGCGCTTCGCAGTGCAGATGGACAATGACCCGAAGCATACTGAGAAAGCAACCAAAGAGTTTTTTAAGGGAAAGAAGTGGAATATTATGCAATGGCCAAGTCAATCACCTGACCTGAATCCGATTGAGCATGCATTTCACTTGCTGAAGACAAAACTGAAGGGAAAATGCCCCAAGAACAAGCAGGAACTGAAGACAGTTGCCTGGCAGAGCATCACCAGGGATGAAACCCAGTGTCTGGTGATGTCTATGCGTTCCAGACTTCAGGCTGTAATTGACTGCAAAGGATTTGCAACCAAGTATTAAAAAGTGAAAGTTTGATTTATGATTTTTAATCTGTCCAATCACTTTTGGTCCCTTAAAAAGTGGGAGGCACATATACAAATTGTTGTAATTCATACACCGTTCACCTGATTTGGATGTAAATACCCTCAAATTAAAGCTGAAAGTCTGCACTTAAAGCACATCTTGTTTGTTTCATTTCAAATCCATTGTGGTGGTGTATAGAGCCAAAAACATTAGAATTGTGTTGATGTCCCAATATTTATGGACCTGACTGTATATTATGAATGGAGCATACCCAGTTATATTGAACATATTATTGTGAAGGAGAACAAATGCATCTTGTGAACAGACTTTAACTAAAATCAGGACAAGTTGTAGGTGGTAGCATAATGAGTATTCAAATCTGCTTAGACAGTGGAAACTTCTTATCAAAGTGTGAAATGGAATGTATAGTGGATTTTTATGTATTTTCTTTTTTCATTTGTTTTGGTCATTTTAACCTTTTTTTTCTTAAACGGGTAAATAAAGTTTGCATATGAATACTATATTGTTGTTTTGAGCAAGTGTGTGAAGCTTAAGGTTTCTAAACTCCCCTGCATGTTAGCTTATATGTCCATGCACACATAGGTTTTTAGTAGCGTTAAGTTGCAGGGGCTTTTACAGGCAGGAAAACAAACCCACTGCACTGTCCAGGTACAGCAGAGTTTTGTCTCCTCTCCCGGCTCTCCTGCCCCACCAACGTCATCCTATCAGCAGAGCAGGGATGTGGGAGGAGCTGGAGATCTGCACAGAGAGCAGGAATCTTTTCATATTAACAAGCGGGTAATCACCCTCTTATTAATATAATCCAGATCTGCAGCTCCTCCCACCCCCTGCCCTACTGATAGGATGACATTGTCAGTGGGTGGGAGTCCCTGCAGAGGACATACAGGCTGAATCCTGCCTCTGCCCTGCTGAAGATAGGACTGTACAGGGGAGGCAGAGAGTAAAAAGGGGAACTGTGATTAACCACTTCAGCCCCGGAAGGATTTGCTGCTTTAGGACCGGAGCCCTTTTTGCGATTCGGCGATGCGTCGCTCTAACCGACAATTGCGCGGTCGTGCGACGTTGTACCCAAACGAAATTTGCGTCCTTTTTTTCTTACAAATAGAGCTTTCTTTTGGTGGTATTTGATTCCCTCTGTGTCATTTCTGATCGCCGCTATAAACAAAAGAAGAGCGACCATTTTGCAAAAAAAACCAAATTTCTTACTTTTTGCTAAAATACAAATCCAAAAAAAAAATATAAAAAAAAATTTTTTTTCACCGTTTTTGGCCGATTTATATTCTTCCTCATATTTGCGATAAAAAAAATCACAATCAGCGTTTATTGATTGGTTTGCGCAAAAGTGGTCGCGTTTACGGATGATGAGAATTCATTTTTGGGGTTTTTATTTTTTTAGTT
Organism: Glandirana rugosa; assembly: GCA_018402905.1. Lineage (NCBI taxonomy): Eukaryota > Metazoa > Chordata > Amphibia > Anura > Ranidae > Glandirana > Glandirana rugosa. The sequence goes on along the minus strand of BLSH010443659.1, from coordinate 267,807 downwards.
TTTTTTACTAGTAATGGCGGCGATCTGCGATTTTTAGCGGTATTGCGATATTTCAGCGGACATGTCGGACTATTTTGACACTTTTTTGGGACCATTGGCATTTATACAGCGATCAGTGCTATAAAAATGCACTGATTACTGTGTAAATGTCATTGGCAGTGAAGGGGTTAACCTGCAGGGGGCGCTCTAAGGGTTAACTGTGTTCCCTGGGCGTTTTCTTACTGTAGGGGGACTGCCCTAGCTGGGGAAGGGAAGTGGTCACAGCCTTCGTATACAGGAAGGCTGTGATCACATCCCTTCCCCCTCACACAGAGTGGAGGTCCGTGTTTACATACACGGACCTCCGCTCCTTCGCTCCGGGGGGGCCATCACGGGTAGCCGGCGGCAATCGAAGCCGCCGCACCCGCTCCCTGGCCCTCCCGAACACAGTGAGCGCGCCTCTGGTGGCTCACGAGCCACCTTGTCGCCGTCAATTGCCGATCAGCGGTCGGCAAGCGGTTAAAGAAAAAAATGGGGGGGCATGACTGCAAGGAACACTGCGATTGCTAAAGGCACTCTAATGTAAATAGTGCTGTGATATAAAGTGGAGTGCGCTGTAAAGAGGCACTGTAATCAACATAGTGCATAGTGCCTCTTTAAAGTGCAGTCCCCTTTATATCACAGTGCCCCTTTACATTACAGTTCGGAGGACCGACTCCATGAATGTCCCCTCACCAACCACCCCCACGAACATTCCTCCCGCCCCCCCCCCCCCCACTCCCACCCCAGGTCCCTGGAAAAATTGGCCGCTCAGTCTAAAATGCCCACATCTATGTTTTGTCCCAGTCCTGGCCTGGTTATACCAATCTAGATTTAGTAAACTTTTTAGCTTATTTCCTGGAGCTGGCATGCACAAATTAGTAATGTGAGTTCTGGGACACCTATAGTTTGCAGCATTGTATTTCTCATTTGTTATGGCTGCTTTAGGCAATCATAGGTTAAAGGAGATGGTGGTAAATGCCTTATGTAAGACTTGCGCCCCAGATCTCATTGAAAAGAGAGCTGATCTGTAACATGCTTGGGGCACAAGGCACCCCCAAGCAGAGGCCTACAGCAGCTTTTTTAATTAGCAAGTGGTGGCAGATGGCAATGTGGCCCTTGGATGTCAGGACTGTTTGTCAAATTTACGGAACACAAGATTAAAGTTTAAGAGGCACCTGTACACTCATTTAGGTATTTATTGGAGCTGCTCAAAAGCCCTGAAACCCAAGGAACACTGTTATGTAAAGCATTACTTCAAATCTTCAAGCTGCAAGTAGATCTGCTTTGCTATTGGTAGGATTAAGGTTCAGGTTTACCATTAACATGGATTCTCAGTGAATCTCGGAATTCACAAAGATTGCAAGTTGGAAACTTTTGACCAAAAAGTTTGCAGGTTCACATAGCTCCCAACTGTCCCTGATTTCGAGGGACTGTGTCTGGTTTAACCTCTTTCTAACGGCTATTCGGCATTTGACGGCGACAGTGTGGCTCGATAGCGCGGATCGCCGTCATATGACGGCGGCCGCGAGATTGAGCCCAGTGAGCGCGCCAGAGGTGCACCCGCGCGCTCACTGTGTCCGGGGAGGGCCAGGGAGTGGGTGTGGCGGAGTCGATCTCCGCCGGCCACCCACGATGCCCCCCCTGGAGTGAAAGAACGGAGGTCTGTGTAAGTAAACACGGACCTCCTCTCTGTCAGAGGGGGAAGGGCTGTGATCACAGCCTCCTCTACATGGAAGGCGTGATCTCTTCCCTTCCCCAGCTAGGGCAGCCCCCATACAGTAAGAACACGCCCAGGGAACACAGTTAACCCTTAGAGCGCCCCCTGCAGGTTAACCCCTTCACTGCCAGTGACATTTACACAGTAATAAGTGCATTTTTATAGCACTGATCGCTGCATAAATGCCAATGGTCCCAAAAAAGTGTCAAAATGTTCCAACATGTCCGCTGAAATATCGCAGTACCGCTAAAAATCGCAGATCGCCGCCATTAATAGTAAAAAAATAAAAACCCCAGAAATGAATTCTCATCATCCGTAAACGCGGCCACTTTTGTGCAAGCCAATCAATAAACGCCGATTGTGATTTTTTTTATCACAAATATGAGGAAGAATATAAATCGGCCAAAACCGATGAAAAAAAATGTTTTTTTATATATTTTTTTTGGATTTGTATTTTAGCAAAAAGTAAGAAATTTGGGTTTTTTTGCAAAATTGTCGCTCTTCTTTTGTTTATAGCGGCGATCAGAAATGACGCAGCAATGATGAAATACCACCAAAAGAAAGCTCTATTTGTGGGAAAAAAAGGACACAAATTTTGTTTGGGTACAACGTCGCACGAACGCGCAATTGTCAGTTAAAGCGACGCAGCGCCGAATCGCAAAAAGGGCTCCGGTCCTAAAGCTGGAAATCCTTCCGGTCCTTAAGTGGTTAAAACAAAGTCCCTCTGTCCCTCTTTCCTCCTCATTTGTCCCTCATTTTGGTCTGATTTATATAGTTGTATATAGAATGCACTACCTATCAAATTTCAAAAGCCAGTATAAAAGAATAGTAGAGGGTGGGATTAACTTTTTTTTTTTTGTATAATTCTTCTTTAATGGGTCGTGGCAAGGGGTGTGTCCTATACCTACATGCTTTTGTTAATAGGTGTCCCTTGTTCCCATCTCAAAAAGTTGGGAGGTATTGATTCACAACCTGGGGGGAATAACAACCTATAATGCAGTCCACAGCCTTTTTTCTGGTCAACTGAGTCACAAAGCAAATATTTTAAAATAATTGGAAAATCGGAAAATGTCCTCCATGGCAGTGCCCAACTTCCATGCCTTTTGTGTGAAAGTAGCTTGCTTATTATCCCTACAAATAGGCAGGACTGAATAACAACATTTGCGTCCCAAAGACATCAGTGGGGTTCACTGCAAAGTTTGCGCAAGATTTGTGTTATTGAACCAAATCAAGGCACATTCACTCATCCCTAGCTGTCGTTGGTATTATATACTGTATTTTTGGGCTCCTAGATTGCTCTGGTAGATATACGAGGCTATGTTGATACACCTCTGGAAGCTTGCTTTACAGTCATGTTGTCTATGTATAGCCAGTTTTTAAGTATAACGTATAGTAGGATTAAACTTTGTCATCTTTTTATTGCTGGCTGTCCCTGCTGCTTAAAAATTTCTTTCTCTAATCTACCATTGTCACTGAGTCACAGACGGATGAGGATTGTAGAGTTGTCACCATGATAAAGCTTTCATTGTGGAGAACCAGTTCCAGGGACAGCTAATAAAGGGATACCCCCTCACCTTGTTGAGATGTCTGCACAAATCCTGTTGCATCACTGGGACAGGAAATTAAAAGAAATATCCCCAACTGAACAGAAACAGCTAAAAATATACTGACAGGGGATTTAAACATTCTCCTTTATCCCAAAAAAAAAAAGATTTTGGCTATACATACATTCAGTATTACTTCAGGCTGGGTTCACATTGCATTGCTATGCAGATCACATGTGATGTCTGTGCGATGCGAAATTAGCCATACACACTGTATGGCTGAAATCACATAGTGTTTGCATCAAAATGTTGTAGGACCCTTGTTTTGGTCCGCACTGGAATCAAATCGCATGGGTGTTCACACCTATGTGATCCGATTCCGGCACCATTTGACAGTTTGCACTGCGATCTGCGAACCAATCTGGGGGTGTCATGAACTTTACATTGGCAACCACAGTGGTTCGCAGATGTCATGTGAACTGCCGGTGAGTGACATGCGATATGGGAACCCGCACTGGCATTGCATATGTGTGGACCGGGACTGTAAGCTTACCGCAGTAACATTGCTTAAAAATAATATAACATAGGTTAAAAAAAATACTGTAGATCCCATTTAAGTTCATAGTTCATTTTTTTCTATAATCTTTATGGTGATTATCGCCAATTTGCATAATTGCTAGCAACGTTAATTAAACCTGTAATTCTCAGCATTCAAGCCAGTGTCTAATGTACAAGGGTAAAAAGTACATGTAACTGACATGCAAAAAGAGCAAATTCACACAAATGCATTACTTCTATACAACGCACATTTTATATGCAGACACAAAATAAATCCCTTTGCATTACTCAGGCATACAGCATAATTACACATCCTTATTCAAAGACACACAAGCATATGGCTGGCGGGCATATCTCTGCACGCACACAGGCCTGTGCCTCGCATTCAGACATTGCACTTCTTATCTTGGCTGGGAAGGAATAACCTATAATAATTCATCAGTGGCTTAACCTGCTGGGGAATTTCAGGTCTTTCATTTCTCACTGGGATAAAATCACAGCGGCTCGGGGGATATTAATGCTCCTCCTGTGCCAGCTTCAGGTTACAGCGAAAATAACTCACAAAGAATATTTTCCTCTGGTGGAAGTCAGAGTTGATCATTTAGTGAAACTTGTTTGTAGTGCGTTAACGCTCCAATGCCCTGAGATAAGAGATGTGAAGAGGCGGGAGGACTCTGGCAGATATGTGCACTTCAACTATATGGCTTTCTTCATCATCGTGGAAAGGTAGCTGCTGTCCGATTGGTTGTTGTTACACGATGCATAAAGTAATAAAGAGCACCATTTATTCCTAAGGCAGAAAAATGAGCACGCCTGCAACTCTTTCAAATTGACTTTCAGATGGCCCGCATGCAATGAGTTAATGTCATCGCTCTCAAATTAAAAGTTACTCTTTTGTGAAATGTGAAGGAAAAAACTTCTGCGTGATCAATTATTTCCATAACTGAATGTGCCACCCTGTATGGGTGCAATGGTAATTGGATGGAAGAGCACAATTTTAGTTAGAAGAGGCTTAACCATTTTTAATAGCGAGAGTATAGAGGTAGGGAACCTTGGCTGGAATAATGTGGTTGGTGCTCTCAGTTATAACTGGTTTGCAAAACCACAAAGCAGTCTGGTGTATTTTTATTTGAACCAGGAACTTTTGATAAGTAAGGATTGGTATAAGTGTGCAGTGTCTAGAATGGCAAGACTGGGGAAATGAAAATCAACGCTGAAGAAGTGCTTTGGTGGCAGTATGTACAGGAGAAGATTGCAGAGGGTATGACTCACTCTTGTTACCTCTAGCACCTTGTACTTCCCACATCTATGGCAGGGTAAGCCCAGAGAAAAAGGGACCAGCAGAGCTTTATGGGCTCTTGGCCAATGAGGCTTTTCCACCTTCCTGGCTTTGGGAGTTGCTTTTGGTGTCTTTGACCTCTTTGCAGCCCTGCGTAGACATGGTGGTCAATCATATGACCATGATGTTACTCCCCCTGCATTCCACCATACTTCCTTGAGAACAGGCACAATGAAGATCTATGATTAATTTGTTGGAATGTTTGCTATGTCATTTGGTGAGTTGTCCACCATAGTCATATTTTTTCATACAACAATACATGGTCATTGTACACAGCATCTACATAGCTGTCTGGCTAATGTCACTGATATTCTCTCTCTCGCTCTCTCTCTCTCTATATATATATATTATTGCAAACATTAAAATTGCACTTTTGTAAGTGACTTCTCTAGTCACTTCTCTACTACTACATGAACTTACTTTGTTGTGCCCCTTGTAATGGGCATATATTGCCAATATACAGTAAACTGATCCAGCTAGAGGAGAGCTACATACTTTATGCTTTTCTATAAGCAGGGGAATGCTGAGATTTTGCTCCACTCATCCCCCCAGAGTTACCTGTATATGTAAGGCTACTTTTATACTGCTCCATTGCAAAATGTGGTAAAAACGCATATATATGTTTTTTGCCACATTTTTGCCACGTCTGTACTGCATTTTTGTGGCTTCTCTGGTGTGTTTTGCGCCTGTGAAAAAAACGACATGTAACTCAAAAAACACACCAAAAACGCAACCACAGGAGCATTTTTGGAGTGTTTTCCATTCATTTCAATAGGGAGGTGTGTTATTGGTGCATTCTTTTACTGCACCAAACATGCATCAAAAATGCAGGTTGCAGGACTTTGAAAAATGCAACAGATCTGCTACTAACCAGTGTGAAGGGTTCTATAGGATATAATAGTCATGCTTTATATTTCACTGTTTTTAAAGCAAAAACAGAAGAAAAACCGATCAGTGTGAAAGCATCCTTAAACTGCTTCTCTGTTGGAATCACCATATAGAGTCTGAAGAGAGAAGAAGGGAGAGATTTTTCTGCCTTTTTGTTGAATTATTTGTTGAAATGAGCAGTATCACATTGAAGCTTAAAGAATCAGTTCTAAATAGTAGCAGTGACATTAGAACTGATATCCGTAGAAGAGCTAGAGTTCCACCCAAGTGTCACAGGGCTGAATACAGAAGGCCTCATGTGTGTATTTGTGCCCATTATCCACAAAGAACTCCAGAACGTATTCCTGCCAGCACAGTGCAAAACTCTACTCTGACTTTCTATACATGCTCTATGCCAAATCCTTCTAGCCCCACCTCTGGTCCAAAAGACCAATGCAAATTAATGGAGATGAGGTCAATCAACTGTCAGAAAACCCTTCCTACAGAGACAGACTCCACAGTGGAGTTGCCACTACTGTACGTTTATTGAAGACAGTATTATAAGACCTGAAACAAGCCATACAACTGATGCAGCAGAAGCTGTCAGACTTTGGGAGGTGGAGCAAAGTTAGTAATTCTGGTGAAGAAATCTTGTTGATTGAGCCAATATGTGACTTAGCCAACCATCTAACAATTTAGAATATATTTCCATAGACACATATACTTTCATAGTTACATAGTTAGCCTGGTTGAAAAAAGACACAGGCCCATCTAGATTAACCAATAAAAGGGGATTCAAAAAAAAAAAAAACATGAACACAATCCTATACCCACAATTGACCCAGAGGAATGCAAAAAACCCTAGCAAATCATGATCCAATTTGCTCCAGCAGGGGAAAGTATTCCTTCCCGATCCCCTGAGAGGCAATCGGTATTCCTGGATCAACTTTACCTATAAGTGTTAGTATCCAGTTATATTATGTACATTTAGAAAATAATCCAGGCCTTTTTAAAAGCATTCTACTAAGCTTGCCAGAACCAACTCTTGAGGGAGTCTATTCAACATTTTCACAGCTTTTACTGTGAAGAAACCTTTCCGTATTTGGAGATTAAATTTCTTTTCCTCCAGACGGAAAGAGTGCCCACTTGTCCTCTGTGATGACCTTAAAGTAAATAATTCAACACCAAGTTCACTATATGGACCCCTTATGTATTTATACACGTTGATCAAATCCCCCCTTAATTTCCTCTTCACAAGAGAGAATAAATTCAGTTCCTCTAATCTTTCCTCATAGCTGAGTTCCTCCATGCCTTGTATGAGTTTGGTTGCCCTTCTCTGCACTTTCTCCAGTTCCCTGATATCCTTTTTATGAATTTGTGCAAAAAACTGACAGGGCTTTTTTTCTCAGACAATAAGTGCAGGAACTCCCCCTTTCTGAGCCAGTCCTTTTCTCAGCCCCTACCCACCTATGAGGCCCATTCCTGGGTTACACCCCCCTAACCATCTCCCAGAATCCCAAAATACAGAACCACGTATCATTTTGTGGTGTTAAGTAATTTGTATGGATGTTGGAATAACAAGAAAAGCAGTAAAATAGATCCCCTGCAGCTAGCAACAATAGGGCCCCCTCTGGCAATAATAGATCCCACTAACAATAATGGACCACCTGCAGCAAAATGTTCCCCCTAGCAACAATAGACTACTGGCAGCAACCACACATCTCCCACAGCCAACATCAATAGACTCTCCATCAGCCAGCAACAATAGACCCCTCCCTCTCAGTAGATCTCTTGCAGAAATAACTGGGCCCCCAGCAATAAAAGACCCACCCCTCACCCCCAGGTCCCCAACCAGCAACAATAGAGCTCCACAGCAACAATAGATCCTATGCAAAAATAGGTCCCTTCTGGCTACAATAGATTCTCCAGTAGATAGCACCAATAGTCCCTGCAGCACACCCCATTACCCCTTGCCATTACACACAGTCAGTGCTGGAGGTGCCTGAACTGAGTTCACTCATGTTCCTGCTGAAAAAAAGCCCTGGGTCTTACTAATGGTTTGTACAAGGGCAAAAGTATATATTTCTTTCTGGAGTCTATACCTTTTTTAATAAAGAAAGGCCTTTATTTCAAGAAAGGACTTTTATACAAGAAAGGACATTCATCAGTGTAAGTATTCAACAGACCGATCAAATATGCATAATGTAAAATACTGTGCATAGACATTTGACTTATGGAAACGCAGTATGTATGCAGTAATACCACTTAAGGTTTCTAGACTTTATATCTAGCTAGCTATATCTATGGTGAGAGAGAATTTGATCATGACAGTGGTTTAAAATAATGTTATTACTGTGTAATTAATCAATTAAGGCTCACTGGTATATAAATAGCAACGCTAGATGTGTAAGAACATGTTAATTGAAGAAATCTTAAAATTGTCATACTTGTGAAAGCCCAGTGGACTGTGGAATTTTACAAACCAGACAGTGGGTGGAAAATTTACATAAAGAATTAGAGCAAATCTGTCCTTGTTCAGCTCTGTAAGGAGCACAACTATGAATCTAAACAAACACACATATTTGGCTTACCTATACCTAGTAGATAACAGTAAAAAAGCATGCTGGTGCCAGAGGCAGAGCAGGTAAGTGGACTCTACCTATCACACCCTGTAGAGATCAAGATCTCTTGCCTGTTCTGTTTGAAATACACTTAATATCAATCAATAGTTGCAAGAGGGAGGGTGGGTGCAAATATACCAGCATGCAAGTTCCGTTCTACACCTGAGTGTAGTATGGTAATATACGTCAAAGGAAACTTATTCTCCTCAACTATGAGATCCCTGACAAATTCCTAGCTGGGAAATGAAAGATCTAGGATCACTTTGGAGACGGTGTTAACTCTTGAATGGTCTGTCAGCAATCTTTATTCTTTGGCAATCCTTTGTGGAGGTACCTCAAGACATGAGTTGCTGTCTCTGACCCTCCTTTTATTCTGGTGGCAATGAGGTCAACTCGCACTTACCTCTTCACTCCCAGCTACTTTTTTCCTAGTTTCAGGAATCAAGAAAATGGAGCAAGAGAACCCCATTCAATCACAATGCCACCTAAGGGGAGCAAAACAGGAATCCCAGAATTAAAATCTCACCACTGGAGATAATGGGACATAAAATAAATACTTTGATTATGTGTCTAACCATGGCCAGGGCCACCAAGTTTGATTCTCCTGTATGTCCCCCTTAAACCATTTTTTCCAAAGTGATCAGAGATGCAATATTTGCAATAGGTCAGCTTTGTACTCATAAACTTGGAGGTGTTCTTTTCTCTTATTTTATCCAAAATGATCATCATTGGATTGGTTTATTTATTTTAGGATATGTGGGTGGATGATGTGAACAAAATTCTAACATAATGGAAGAGCCTTTAGCTTGACATTTATTCCTGCAAAGCACATAATATATCTCACCTTATATCTATCTCATGATTACCTACATCATTTACAAAAACAATTTATTTGCTTCATTCACTCCAGGAAAATAGCACATTACATTACTGTGATATTAGCAATCACATGTATAAGGTAATGTACAATTTAACAATGAATCATTACTGCTCATTCTTCACCACAGGAAATATGCATTATGAAGCGGATTACAAAAATTCTAATCTCATTCTATAGTATACCCTATTATCAAATGAGTTCTAATTCATATGTAAATAGATCACTTAAAAAAGCCACTGACTGAGTACTCAGTGAAAACTGTATATGTCACAGATGGCATGTTTTGGTGTAGCCATGTTACAATAAGCATGCTAGTATTAGCATTATACTGATAGTATTTAGAGTTTGCAATCCACAATTACAGTATCTCACAAAAGTGAGTACACCCCTCACATTTTTGTAAACATTTTTTGTATCTTTTTCATGTGACAACACTGAAGAAATTACACTTTGCTACAATGTAAAGTAGTGAGTGTACAGCTTGTATAACAGTGCAAATTGGCCGTCCCCTCAAAATAACTCAACACACAGCCATTGATATCTAAACTGCTGGCAACAAAAGTGAGTACACTCCTACGTGAAAATGTCCAAATTGGGCCAAAGCGTTAATATTTTGTGTGGTTACCATTATTTTCCAGAACTGTCTTAACTCTCTTGGGCATGGAGTTCACAAGAGCTTCACAGGTCTCCACTGAAGTCCACTCTTCCATGATGACATCACAGAGCTGATGGATGTTAGAGACCTTGCGCTCCTGCATCTTCCATTTGAGGATGCCCCACAGATGCTCAATAGGGTTTAGGTCTGGAGACATGCTTGGCCAGTCCATCACCTTTACGCTCAGCTTCTTTAGCAAGGCAGTGGTCATCTTTGGGTGTGTTTGGGGTTGGAATACTGCCCTGCAGCCCAGTTTCTGAAGGGAGGGGGGATCATGTTCTGCTTCAGTATGTCACAGTACATGTTGGCATTCATGGTTCCCTCAATGAACTGTAGCTCCCCAGTGCCGGCAGCACTCATGTAGCCCCAGACCATGACACTCCCACCACCATGCTTGACTGTAGGCAAGACACCTTTGTCTTTCTAGTCCTCACCTGGTTGCCACCACACACACTTGACACCATATGAACCAAATAGGTTTATCTTGGTCTCATCAGACCACAGGACGGATGGTTCCAGTAATCCATGTCCTTAGTCTGTTTGTCTTCAGAGAACTGTTTGTGGGCTTTCTTGCGCATCACCTTTAGGAGAGGCTTCCTTCTGGGAGGACAGCCACGCAGACCAATTTTATACATTATGGTCTGAGCACCGACAGGCTGACCCCGGACCCTTCAACCTCTGCAGCAATGCTGACAGCACTCGTACGTCTATTTCCCAAAGACAACCTCTGGATATGATGCTGAGGGACAGCAAATTTACGCTGTTATACAAGCTGTACACTCACTACTTTACAGTGTAGCAAAGTGTTGTTTCTTCAGTGTTGTCAAATGAAAAGATATAATAAAATATTTACAAAAATGTGAGGGGTGCACTCACTTTTGTGAGATACTGTATGTACTAAGTATGGTGCCCACAGTTATGTGGCAAGCCTGATACCCACATTAAAGGTGTTCTTGTGCCCATAATGTGCCTAAATGTTTGTATAATTTTTGAGCTGAATTAGGGATAATATTTTATTTAAAATAAGCAAGTAAAAAATGTAATCAGTCACTGCCATATCAGTACCACATCCCTGCAATGTCAAATAAGAAATAGTATCTGTGTGGGGTAGGACCCTGCCCCCATAGAATGATGATGGGACTTTTGAGGTACTGATTTACCCTCTCTGAATGATCAGACTGACATAATTAATATCTTAACAAAATTTAATATTTATATTGGACAAACAGCATAATAAAATCACCAAATGAGGAGAAAATACATGAATACAAGACATAATAACCGGACAATACAGTACAGTAACCCGAATCAGTCCGGATTCTCCCAGTCGGCGGAATGATGGTGAACTCCAGTGACTGGTAGATGTGGGATACGTATCTGTTCTTCCCAACACGTTTCGCCAAAAGCGGCTTCCTCAGGGGAAAGCGAGCAGAAACCAATTACAGGTATCCGTATCCTAGGTAAGTATAACAGGGTTCAATGAGGTATGGAATACCAGTATATTATTAATCTTTTACATTAGTACATAATGTCCCGTTTCCAGGATAGATATATAAACCTTGCTTATATCTGATCATACATATATTAATTTATGTGAAATATTTAATTCATGTTGTACATAAAGATAGAAAAAGAGGGTACCTTGATACTTTCTGAGAAAGAAGGACACTCTGTATTTAGACCTCTGACCATATCACCACCAATCTCATGTTGCTATAGCGAGTCTGTGGATGCATAGATCGCCGCTGTCATGTATACGATAAGCCCAAACCTCAAACAGGGGAGATAAGGTAGCTGTATAATACAAAATTATTTGTCACCAGTAGATCATATCACTATTAGTCCCATGTGGATCATTGATGATCAAACCGTGCGACTTACAAATTTGATGCGCCAAAGTGAGGAAGGATGATGTCCGACTGTCTGCACACACCACCTAGTGGTCGTAATAATAGGAAAAAATATATATGTTGATCATCTGGGGGTAACTCATAGTGGAGATATTATAATATACTTTGAGCTTTTGGACACATACCCAAATTTTTTCGGGATTGTATTAACGCGATCTTATGGCGACATCATTGAATTCAATAGATGTAGATCGTATAGAAATGTCTTCCAGAGATAAACAACCTGGGAGACAGAATATAGACCTAATGAGAGAGCCCCATATTATAAGACACATGCCCCCCCGAGGATCAAAACAATCATCCCCATACCCAAACACTGAGGCGGCGTGGCGGTCCCCAAATGGGACCTCTAAATATATTAACAGGGCTTCAAGCCTGCCTGGTCGTCTTGGGTTTGAAGGTCTCCAAGCGAGTTGAGATGAATGTTCAATAAAACTTATATAAATCTCCAGGGTAAACCCCTGGCGGTGCGGCGGAGTCACAAACCCATACCCCTACTAACAAAACTAGGAGCCCCCCCGTACACAGAATATTATACCCCGAGAGAGTAATCCAGATATAAGACAGAGGGTCCAACAAATAGAGACCTTCTGTAAAGATATGCTAGATGTAGATAACTTAAGTTACTACAGCGGTATTCTAGCGCAATTATGTTAGGGCTTTTTTAAACCCATACACAGGTTTTCGAGTTTCATATAATATTATAGAGGTGATACTCAATGGGGGTCTACTAGTTGTATATATAAAAAAGGATAATAATGCTGGTGATCCACCACACACGTCTGTCAGCCTGTAGTAGGAAGGAGTGAAACCGCGTAGTTTAAACATTCAGCGTGCCAAACTAGTAGTTACTAGGTGTACCCTGATTATCACTATACTAGATGACCACTGTTTATTAAAACATAATATGTCGATGGAATAGAGGGGACAA
>BLSH010443659.1:221840-244650 GCA_018402905.1 Glandirana rugosa | reverse complement strand
CTCTCCTCTCTCTCTCTCCCCCTCTCTCCCCCTCCCTCTCCCCCCCCTCTCTCCCCCCCTCTCTCTCTCTCCTTCTCTCTGGGCATGCAGTGGGCTGCAGATTCCTTCCTTAGGGGTTTGCAATGGGGCCGCCAATCCTCGGGATTACATGTCCCACAATCCTCTTCTCAGCTGCTCAGTCCACTGTATCTCTCCCCTGGCCAATACGAAGGAGGGTGAGAAACATAGCTGTGCTGGGCAAGCGCCTCTTCCGAGAGCAGCAGCGTGAGGAAGAGAGGGAGGGGGGAAAGAAGAGCTCACGGCTGCTCTCTCTCTCTCCACACAGAGCCGCCCCGATCTCACGCTGTTCCATTCTCCTCACCTGACAGGAGGAGGGAGGGGGAGTGGGCAGCAGCAAACACAAAGAGCGTTCTTCATTTCTGACAACGGCGGGCGCCGGGCAGCAGCACGGTCTATCCGAGAGAGCGAGCAGGATGGGGATCCGCGGCACCCGCTATATGCATTAGGCAAATTAGGCGGCCGCGAGGCCCCGGTGAGCGCAAGGCCTTATTTGCCTAATTAGAGCGCAGCCTCTGGGTACCCTGCAAAGGCGCACCAGATTTTGCACACGCCAGTTTTAGTAAATTAGCCCTTAAGACCTGCTTCACACTGGTGCAACATGGGATCTGACTTGTGAGAAAACAAGTCGCATGACATGTCAAATGAAATGTTTCCATATGAGAGCCATCTTAACTGATCCGACACAAGTCACTCTGACTTTAGAAAAGGTTCCTGCACTACTTTGGTCTGACTTTGATACGCTTTCAAAGCCATAGAGTGTAAAAAGTCATATTAAGTTGGATCAAAGTCACATTGGGCAAAGTCGGATCAGAAGTCGAGTGACTTTCATGTCAGAGCAGTGTGAATTTTGGCTAAATGTCTTAAAATTATAAATACCCATAACCCCTTAATTAGGTGGCACAGCACTGAAGAAAATATTAAAAAAAACAATATCAGCAAAACATATAACAGTCTTAAATTATTATATGTGCAAAAAAACATACTAGTCCTTATCAAATGGTGATAGCGCTCAGTACTACTCCATCAAAATTAACCACTTCCCTACCGCCATATGCAGAATGACGGCTGGGAAGTGGTTGAGTTATCTTGACTGGGCATCATATAATGTCCAGCAGGATAACATAGCTAGGGGGCACGCATCGCCCCGATCGTTGATGTGGTGTGTCAATCTGACACACCGCATCTCCGATCTAGGTAATGGGCTTCTGTCAGAAGCCTTTTTCCATGTGATCAGCCGTGATGAATCAAGGCTGATCACCGTGTAAACAGGAAGAGCCGTTTATCGGCTTTTCCTACACAGAAGCGAGTAGAAAAAAGCCGATCGGCCTCTCTCCTGACAGGGGGGGTCTGTGCTGATCGTTTCTCAGAGCAGCCCCCCTCAGATTGTCACACTGGACCGCCAAGGAGCCTAAACATGGATGCCACCCAGGGACCACCAGGGATGCCACCCAGGGACCACCGGGGATGCCACCCTAGACCACAAAGTAAGGGGCAAACAATGCCCAATAGGGATGGCACTGTGCCAATCTGTGATGCTTGCCAGTGCCATCCCTATTGATACTGCAAATACCAGTGCTGCCTAACAGTGACCATTAGTGCCCACCAGTGCCCATCAGTGCCACATATCAGTGCCCATCAGTGCCATCTATCAGTGCCCATTAGTACCACCTATCAGTGCCCAGTGTCACCTATCAGTGCCCATCAATGCTGCCTATGAGTGCCCATCAGCGCTGCATATCAGTGCTACCTATCAGTGCCATCAGTGCTGCTCATCAGTGCCGCCTATCAGTGCACATTAGTGCTACATATAAGTGCCACCTCATCAGTGCCACCTCACCAGTGCCGCCTCATCAGTGCCAATCAGTACAGCCTCATCAGTGCCCGTCAGTGCAGCCTCATCAGTGCCATTAGTGAAGGAGAAAATGTACTTATTTACAAAGTTTTGTGATGAAAAAAAAGGAAAAAAAATGTTTTCAAAAATTTCAGCCTATTATTTGTAGTGCAAAAAGTAAAAACCCCAGAGGTGATCAAATACCACCAAAAGAAAGCTCTATTTGTGGGAACAAAATGAGAAAAAACTTGTTTGGGTACAGCGTCACATGACCGCGCAATTAGTCTGGTAAGGAAGTGTGCCTGAAGTACCATGTACGTGTATGAAAAGGTATCCTGTTCTCTTTATATTGCTTCTTTTCGCTTTCAATATTTTTATTAAAATTTTTCACAAAAACAGAGACAAGGGAGGAGAAACAATTTAGACAGAAATTGAGATGCAATGTAACATGGACAAGGAGATCGTTTGAATGGAAATGTATGATACAGTATAGGAACATCCTTAGGTGAACATCATGAATAACTCTCAGTGTTACTCCTGGGGTTGAGGGTGTCATCACCCCCTCCCGGACACCCCAACTGGGAACAACCCATGCCCGGGGCGGGGACAACATACCCCACCCTCAACTCCTCCAAGACTTACTTGCGATAAGTTTATAATCATTAAAGCTTCTGAGATTAAAGGAGACAATGTAACACAGGGTGAAAATCCGTACAAGTGGTCAATGAGAGAGTAAGAGCAGTCAAAGTATTGTACCGAGAGATGTCTGAGATTTAAGACCAGGGCCTAATACCCAAAGGTCGCCCCCCTCCCCTAGACATATAAGGGTGGGAACGTCTCCATGGGGAGTCCCTCCGGCACCCCAAATGCGTTCAAACTGTGCCGGGAGGTGAGCTCCTCCACTTCGGCTCCCCACGAATTAAAGAGAGGGAGAAATAACTGACATCAAGCTTGAAAGATGGAGATCTCTTGAGATGGCATATGTAGGCAATTTCTATGTTAAATAACCATCTGTGCGTGGTTATCGGGACCGAGTACCTTACCGTCACTTGCTATGATAGTGTCCAAGCGGGTGTGCATAGTTCTTAGAAGTAAGAAGACAGAAAGAAAGTAAGAAAGGGAAGAAGCGGGAGTGTAGAGATTGCTCTGCTTTAAACACCGGAGGGGCAAGGAAGTGGGCATTGGATACTGAGACCCGGGACCAGGGAAATTCCCATATGATTGGCCCAAGGTTCCCAGATAGCATCAAATTTAGAGGTTGAGTTTAGGATGCGACTGGCAAGTTTTTCTTGTGCCATGATCCACGATACCTTGCGTTTGACTGCATGGAAGGAAACCCTCTGTGTTTTCCAGGCCTTGGCAATAGTCACCTTGGCCCCAAGCAGGATAAAGTGGATCAGTTTACGGGAGTTTTTAGTGGAGTTGGGAATGTCAGCATTAAGCAGGGCTATAGTTGGGGATCTGGGCAGGAGGCATCCCGTTACTTTATGAATAAGGTTGAAAATTTTAGCCCAAAATTTTCTAATTCTTGGGCATTCCCACCAAATATGCGCCATAGAGCCCCGGAGATTGCATCCCCTCTAACACAGTGGGTCTGCCGTAAGATATATGCTAGAGAGCCGGAGTGGCGTCATGTACCATCTAGTTGAGACTTTAAGATTAGCTTTGATCAGGGAGGCATTGATGGCCCCCCCGAAAGCTCTCTTGTTTATGTTAAGCCACCTGTCCAGATCCCAGTGGAATTGTAAGTCTTGTTCCCAAGCTCACATATAAGGGAGTTTATCTTTCAGATGGGCAAGCAAGTGATAGATGATGGAAATAGCCCCCCTCCTAGAACCCGGCTGACCACACCATTGTTCGTAGGGGGAGATCGAGGGGGGAGTCGGTTTAGAAGACCAACAGGAAAGAAGGAAATGCCTGATCTGGTGGAGTCTAAAACTTTCGGTCTTTGGTAACTCTAGCTTGCTCACACGATGACTCAGCGTGAGTGGGCCCTTAGGGGTGAGGAAGTGCTCGATTCGGTACAGTCCCTTATCTGTCCACCATTTGAAGGCCTTAATGTTGAGTCCAGGAGGGAAGTCTGGGTTATGGAATAAGTGTTCTAGTGGGCGTGTTTCAGAGATAAGGGTTTGGGATTTTTGTAGCACGTCCCAAGTAGACAATTCTTGGGATAGTACTGGAGAGAGAATGGGTGGGCGCTGCTGATGAGGGACCCACAGGAGGAAGTCTAGGGTGTATGCAGGGACTGCTAATCTCTCTATTTGAATCCAGTCTGGTCTCTCACCTGTAGAGTAGACTAGAGACAGCTGGGCTAATCTTGCGGCTTGGTAGTACCAGAAGAGGTTCGGAAGACCCAGACCTCCCTCTGTTTTGGGTTGGCATATGGTCCTTTGGGAAATCCTGGAGCTTTTCTTCCCCCATATAAATTTGTTGATCTTTCTTTGAAACGCCTTAAGGTGTTCTTTATTAATGCGTAAAGGGAGTGATCTAAATAGATAGCGGATACGTGGGAGAAGGGTCATTTTAATAGCGTTGATTCTCCCTAGCCATGAGAGTTCCCCTTTGGACCATGCCAGCAAGTCGCTTTCTAGTTTTTTGTACATTGGGGGAAATTTACTGCGTACAATTGTTCAATTTTTGGTGTCAAGGTAACTCCCAGGTATTGGATAGAAGATTCCGACCAAGAGAACTGGAAAGTCGACTTCAGGTGATCGGCTAGCTCCTTAGGTAGCGAAACATTAGGGCCTGGGATTTTGCATAGTTTACCTGAAGGCCTGAGATGTCTGAAAATTTGTCGAGAAGTTTAAAGAGGTTTGGAAGTGAAGTGACCTATGAGGTGATAAAGAGGAGGACGTCGTCCACAAAAAGGCCGCACTTATGGGTTTGGGGACCGCACGAGACTCCCTGGATGTAAGGGTTTGATCGAATTGCAATGGCGAGAGTTACGATTGCCATGGCGAAAATGAGGGGGGATAATGGGCATCCCTGTCTGGTGCCCCGTGCAATTTTAATCGTGGAGGAATAGTAGCCTTGGAGTCTGATTACCGCAGTTGGGTTAGAATAAAGTGCCTGGATGATCCCCCTGAAAAAACAAAAACCCCAAGCTTCTAATAAACGTGTGATGTAGGGGCAGGATACAGAATCAAAGGCTTTTTGGAGGTCCAAAGAAAGGATCATGCCCTTTTGTTTTGAGCCCCCTTCCCAGTTTGATTGGAGAATGGAGATTATGTCTATGGCCCTCCGGATTTGGTCAGGACCCTGACGACCCGGGATAAACCCAACCTGAGCCTTATGTATATACTGGTGTATTAAAGAGGCTAATCGGTTGGCGAGTAATTTGGTGAGGATCTTCAGATCATTATTGATTAAGGAGATGGGTCTGTAATTACCCACCTCCTCAGGATTCTTCCCGGGCTTGGGGATGACCGTACTGAATGCTGTGTTTAACTGGGGGTCCAGGGGGCCACCCGTGGTTTTAGAATTGTAGAATTTGGCCATATAGGGGGCTAGCGTTTCGGCGAACGCCTTGTAGTAGGGTACTGAGAGGCCGTCTGGACCAGGGGCTGACCCAGTCTTCAGACCTTTAATGACTTCCAGAATTTCTTCCGATGTGAAGGGTTCTTCCAGGGAGTCCCTGTGCTCAGGGGATAGAGTTGGGGCTGGGGCCTCTGAGAGGAAGTTGGAGAATGTCTCAGACTTGTTTTGAGATGGTGGGGAGTAGAGTTGGGCGTAAAACTTTTGAAAGGCTTCGAGGATCTTATTAGGGTTCGCTGTTGGGGGTTGACTTGACACCCTGATTCTAGGGAGGGCATGCGACCTAATTTTAGGAAAGAGTTTAGACGCTAGCATGGAACCAATCTTGTCTTTTTGGTAATAGAATTTTGCACCTGTCCATCTGATCTGTTTCTCGGCTTGCGCTGTTAGGGCTAGATTTAGGGCAAGTCTAGCTGAGTCCAGGAGGTCAATGGGGGTTCTACCTGGGTCCCTTTTGTGATTGGTTTTGAGGACCTTGTAATTTGTTTCCAGTCTCTCGATGTCTAGATGCCTCTCTTTTTTAATTTGGGATGAGATTTGTATGAGTTTCCCTCGTATGGTTGCTTTGTGAGCGGCCCAGAGCATCTCGGGGGATGTCTCTTCATTATCATTGAGGGAAAAGTACTCCTTCAGGGTTTCCTGAATTACAGCGAGTCTGGCTGAGTCTTTTAGTAAGGATTCATTAAGGCACCAATTTAAAGAACGAGAGTTTGGTTTTGGCCTGCCCAGGGTCAGGGTGACTATCGCGTGATCCGAGCTTACCGTGTCTATAATCTTGTCAGAAATTGCAGCTGGGATCGTAGTGGGGGAGACTAGAATGTGATAAATGCGGGCGTAGGACTGTTGAGGATGTGAAAAGTGGGTGAAGTCCCGTGTGGAGGGGTTCAATTCCCTCCATATGTCCACCAATCCATAATTGTATAGTAATTTGGCAATTCTAAGGCTGGTTTTGGTTGGGTGAGTTAGTTGGGATGTTTTGGGCCTCCTTTTATCTAAGCTTTGGTCGAATGCTGAATTGGAGTCACCTCCAAAAATGACCGTTCCTTCCAGTAATGGGCTGACAACTCTCAGTATGTTTTGGAAAAAGAGTGCTTGGCCTTTATTCGGGGCATAGTAGGCTACTAATGAGTAAATGTGGCCTTCTATGGAGCCTTTAACCAATAAGTATCTTCCCTCTGGGTCTCTGTAATCAGAGATCCACGTGAAGTTGCAGTTTTTAGAGAATAAGATCGCTGTACCTCGGGTTTTATCCGGGGCGTTGGCAAGGTAAAAAAGCGGGTATTGTGAGTGTAGGAAACTGGGACTGTACCGAATGGGAAAGTGGGTTTCCTGGACCATGATGATGTCCAACTTAAGTGTTTTGTATTGATTGAGCATTTTCTTTCTCTTAATTGCTGAGTTCAGGCCTTGGGCGTTATGAGTGGCTAGTTTAAGGTGTGGAGTATTGTGGACTGTATTAGCCATGGGGAGTCGGAGAGAGGGCACTTGCCGCACCATTATCACTTACCCAATGAAGCCATTTCGAGGCACACGTCCTCTGGTGTTGGTGACACTGTGAGCTTCGTCGCATCTGGGGGGTGAGGGCCATCCGCCGGTGTTTAGCTAAAAAACAGGAGGGGATTAGAGGGAGAAAGAAGAAAGAGCAAGAAGACAAACAAGGGGTGGTCTCCATAGAGACCTAAGGGGCGTGGTCAGAAAGGAATCAACCAGGCCCCTAAACAAAGAAAAACCCCGGTCCCTGGTGGGACACAGAGTCTCTATCCCGCGAGCATAACATTCAACTAGACCAACTGAATAACACTTCTTAAAACAGATAAACCCCAACGTAACTTTACCAGGACTGGCTTCCACCCCTAAGGAGGGGAACAAGCAGCCCTAGGTTTTACATTTGCCCTTAAATGAAGTATGACCAAACGCCTCTCTCCGGAGGCCCCCAGGGAAATACCCATCCGGGGGACCGACCGAGGGAGGGGAGTGCTCACATCCAACTTGAGGAGCCCGGAGATGGGGGAACAGTAATAGTTCAAGTGGCAGTCTCCCTAGAGAAAAAAGGAAGGCAGATGTTAATGTCACCAAATGAGGAGTTTATCCAGGTCTCTCCGAGGAGGCAGCGAGGGATGATGTTAAGGGAGGTTCATCCCCATGTTCCGGATGTAACAGGAACTGGAGGGCAACTGAAATAGGGGGTATGTAGAAGTAACTACACGGGTATTGAGAAGTCAGTGTCCACAGTGTGGGGACGAACCCCTCCGTGGAGTCTCAAGGGCGAAGAAAAGATGCAGGGACTTTGGCCCAAAAGGATGATCTTAAGAAGGTTTAACTTCCTTCGCTCTCTTGGATTTAGCTTGGGACCAAAGCGGTGCTACCGGGCTTGATGGTTAGCGTCTTTTGGAGGAGCTCGCCAGGGAGGTGGAACAGTCCATAGCCGCTTCCTGAGTGATGATTTTGAGGGTGAGCAGTAACTTTTCGCCTTCCGGAAAGTTGGAAAAGGAGAGTGTCTTGCCCTTCCAGACGAATTTAGTGGCGAAGGGGAAGGCCCACCAGTATTTAATGTTATTTTTGGATAAGGCTAGGAGAAGTGGCTTGAGGGCTCTTCGTTGTTGGATTGTGGATGGGGAAATGTCAGCAAATATTTGGATTTGGTGGCCTTGGCAGGATAGCTGATGGTTGTTGCAGGATAGTTTCAGTACTTCCTCCTTGACGGCATAAAAGTGTGGCTTTACAATAATATCCCTAGGGGATCCGTCCCTCCTAGGGGGGCCTAAGGCTCTGTGGGCTCGGTCCAGCTCCATACAGTGTTCTGGGATCCCCGGGATTAGGTTTTGGAGTAAGTCCCGCACTGCGACAGGGGTGTCTGTTATGGACTCTGGGATGCCGCGTACTCTAAAGTTATACCTTCTGGAGCGGTTTTCCAGGTCATCTATTCTGGAAAGGGCTGTGTCTAACTGATTCTGGAGGACTTGGATATTATCTGTGTTTTGGTTCATCCTGGAGGCTGTTACATCAACCTTGTGTTCTATGGCCTCTATTCTGCTTCCCAGGGCTTGAAAGTCTGTACGAATTTCACCTGTGATTTTGGCTGCTGGTGCGGCCAGGCCTTTTACCAATAAGTCAGCAAAGCAATTGAACATATCAGTCACCTGGGTGTTCAGGCCCCTGTTATATGGTCCTATCTCCGGTATCTGGAGAATAGAGTCTGGGGAGTTGTAGGCCTGAACAGGCCCGTCTTGCGTGCGGGCCCCCTCCACTAGTGTGCGGGCAATGAGGGTTTCTGTGGAGGCCGGTGAGGGGGTCATTGTGTGTGGGGCGGTCCCCAGGGACACTGGGGGGTAAGGTAGGATGGCAGGGGAGAGCACTTGCCTGTGGTCTCTTTCCCCCTCAGCACATGTGGCAAGCGTGCTTGCTGCGGCGGCCATCTTGGTACACCCGGGATAAGCCTGCTCCTTAAAACGGGGCTCCAGGCTCCTTCGTGCGGGTGGTCCGGACATCCAGAGTGGTCCTGGGGTGTTCTGAGCCTCAGGTGGGGGAGAATCGTCTGTCTGGTCGTGCTAGGTGGAGCGGTGTGGATGGCGGTTTCACTGGGGCGGTGCGGAGCTCCCGGCCTAAGCTGCCATCACGGAGCTTCGCGCATTATATTGCTTCATTTATGTGAAATCCCTGGTGTTCCTGCCAGTCCCTCTACTTTCCAATGAAAAAACTGACCACACTAGGCATGAGAGGACAGCATTGCCAGTTTCCTGGCTTTCCTCCAATAATCATGGCATCTGCAACTAATTGCGCACTACAAGATGGTGTGCAGTTTGTTATAGTTTGTTGTGGTTTATACGTTGCTATGGTGTTAGCAATGTGAGCGTCATCACACCAGTTGACACTTACGTAGCTGATGCCATAAGAGCTTTTTCCTTGCAAGATCTTACAATTTATGCACACGATTCCCCAGAAAGATACTGGCGACTTAGCCTTCCTAGGAGGCAGCTGTAAGGCACTGGCTACAGTGCCCCAGAAAACAAGGAAATGAAAGAAATTAAAATATAAGTGTTCCTAAAAATCTTTAATTCTACATTTGGCTATATAGTGTTCATAAGTGAGCATGCAGAAGTCTGCTTTAATGAAGTGTTTTTTTTCTTCATCTCACTGAAAAAGAGATGGAAGATGGAAGAGTTCTTAGAGCAATAATCAGAACTTGCAATGTTCTGATATGAGAAAAGGAAGACATAATACAAAATATGTAGGTGTAGGATATACCCCTGACATGCCTTGTTGCTCAGCTTTACTTTTCAAAATAACAAAAGCAGTAATTGATAGGCTGAGGGAAAGATTTCAAGCAGTAAAACAATTTTGATATTTAAAAGGTCCATTTTTTTTTTTATAGAGAACTAAACATTAACCCAAAAAGATTAACACCTGAGTTGGGACTTGGTTTAAAGAGAATGCCAGTCCCTTCAAATGAGTGACATGGGCATCTATGTGATGATAAGTGCTTGCAATGATTGGGGGTAATTGTTTTCTCTATTAGGATGGTCTTATAGAGGGATGAGTAAATGAACGCGTAACGCCAAGATGTATTGGGTAAAAACAAATACAAATAGTATAGAGTGAAAAGCAAGTCCAAGTACATAAAGTAAGCCCCCAAGAAAGACTTGCGCACAAAATCCTGTGGAAGGATGAAAACATTAGTAGGCTGGTGCAGCAATATAAAAGAACCATCAATAACATCTCTTGACGTGAAAAGAGGCAATCCAACACAGTGCTCCGAGGTCTCAGCTACCATGCCCTAGTGAAATGAACACTCACCAGAAATGATGGCTGCCATTACAGCAGCAAACACGCATTCGATATGTGTCTATCATCTAGTGAGAAAAACCCGATAGGTCCTCCAGCGACACTTCTCATGAGGGTATGGCTATGACAAATAAAGCTCACCAGGAGCCGAAATTGATCCTCATAGTGTAGTAGCTTTAATAAGGTTGCACATAAAAACAAAAAAATAGCCTAAAATCCTTACATTGGAAGCCGCTGTTGACCCGAAATCAGGCAGCGGCGTGAAGTCAGCACGAGTGTCTCCTCACTAGTGCTGACGTTACACCACTGCTCGATTCCGGGTCAACAGCGGCTATGGATTTTTGGTAAAAAAAAATCCAGATAAGCGTATATTGATTGGTTTGCACAAAACTTATAGCGTCTACAAACTATGAGACATTTTTATTTATTTATTTATTTTTTACTAGTAATGGTGGCAATTAGCAACTTATAGCAGAACTGCGATATTGTGGTGGAAAAATCGGACATCTAACTGACCCTTTTTTTGGGACCTGGTGACACTAATACAGTGATTAGTCACCGTACTAATGACACTGGCAAGGAAGGGGTTAACATCAGGGGCGATCAAAGGGTTAAATGTGTGTCTAGCTAAAGTTTCAGTGTAGTGGAGGAGGTGCTTTTACTAGTGAAAGGCATGGATAGGTGTTCCTGCTTTACAGAAACACAGCATACATGCCTTCTGTACTGACAGAACGGCAATCTGTCTTTTTTACATAGGCAGACTGCCAATCTGCCTGTGTACAGAATGATCAGTGGGTGCTGGCGAACATCACAGCGGGGGCGAGCCACTGGCTGCTCACACTCGCGCCCCAATACCCAGAAGTGCAGGATCGCGTATATATATATATATATATATACATGATCCTGTGCAGCACTGCCGCCCTGTAGCAGTAAATCTGTTATGAGGCAGTCGGCACATATAATGTATATAACCTACTACAGCAAAACCGACAATAACATTTGGCAGTAAATTAAAGCTCCTGGCTGCTTACTGAGGATTTCCTTTATAGATGCTAATGGAGGACCCGATACAAAAAAAAGGCTGATGGTTGAACCCAGAAATACTCAAGGAGAGACTGGTATAAATTTCAAGGGGGACCCCACACAAAAAAAAAATAAAAAATATGTGGGGTCCCCCATTATTCATACCAGATCTTTGTCCCCTTCCTGAACCATAACAGGCCACATGCTCTCAACATGAGGATTACCTTTCCAGAGGGGATCTCCTGGCAAAATACTTGTCCCCATGGAGATGAGGACAAGGGCTTCTTCTTCACAATCCTGGCCCAGTGTTTGTAGGGGTCTCTAGGTAGGGGTTTAACTTAAGTCTTGCCCCCTTTAACAATAAGAAAGCCTTCAGATAGTAATTTTACCCACATTTCCAGATTCTAATGGGCATGTACAAATTCAAGCACAATCTTTAACCACTTCAGCCCCGGAAGGATTTCCCTGTTTAGGACCAGAGCACTTTTTGCGATTCGGCACTGCGTCACTCTAATTGACAATTGCACGGTCATGCGACGTTGCACCCAAACAAAATTTGCGTCCTTTTTTCTCACAAATAGAGCTTTCCTTTGGTGGTATTTGATCACCTCTGCATCATTTCTGATCACCGCTATAAACAAAAATAAGTGACAATTTTGCAAAAAAAACCCCAATATTTCTTACTTTTTGCTAAAATACATATCCAAAAAAAAATATATTAAAAAAACATTTTTTTTCATCGGTTTTGGCAGATTTATATTCTTCCTCATATTTTTGGTAAAAAAATTTGCAATCAGCTTTATTGATTGGTTTGCGCAAAAGTTGCCGCGTTTACGAATGATGAGAATTAATTTATGGGGTTTTTATATATTTATTTTTTACTAATAATGACGGCGATCTACGGTTTTTGGCGGTACTGCGATATTGTGGCGGACATGTGAGACCGTTTTGACACTTTTTTGGGACCATTGGCATTTATACAGCGATCAGTGCTATGAAAATGCATTGATTGCTGTATAAATGCCATTGGCAGTGAAGGGGTTAACCTGCAGGGGCGCTCTAAGGGTTAACTGTGTTCCCTGTGTGGGTTCTAACTGTATGGGGCTGGGCTGGCAGGGCATATACAGGAAGCCTGTGATCACATCCCTCTGTCAGAACGGAGATACGTGTTTACATACACAGACCACCTCCGTTCTCTCACTGAGGGGGAGCCATCGCGGGTAGCCGGCAGAGATCGAGTCCACCCCACCTGCTCCCTGGCTCCCCCCGAACACATTGAGCATGTGAGCGTGCCTCCGGCGCCGCGCACGCGCTCACAATACTCATTCTCAGGTGACGGCGTTTTGCGATAACGTACCATGTTGCCGCCGTCGGCGGGCGGTCGCAACTGGTTAAAAAAAGAAGCTTTTCCATTACATATGCTTTTCTACACATAGCCTACCTTAACCTCCTTGGCGGTATTCCAGAGTGTGGCTCAGGGTGAGTTTTCATTACCGAAAGCGGTAACCCCGAGCTAACATGCGGGATCGCATCGCAGGATCAGGGCAAAGTTACTTACCTTGTCTCCAGGATCCTGCGATGTCCCCCCGCTGTGTCCTCCGGCGGAATCTTTCGCCCGATGCCTTTGGGTTCCGGGCTCCGTTCCCCGCGAGTGTCGCATGGGGGCGGAGCCCCATGGCAAATTCAAAAAGTGAAACACACAATGCATACAGTACACTGTAATCTGTAAGATTACATTACTGTATGAAATCATTTCACATCCATTTTGTCCCTAGCGCTTTGTCCAGTGCCCTGCATGCACTTTTACATTATATATGAATAAAGGTGTGGTTACTCCTGCGCTTCCAATGTGTGAAAAATAGGGTAAGTGACAGCTGCTCACACTAATATAGCGGTCCGTTACTATATGTGGAAATATGTAGTGAAGTGGTGGAGCACTATCTATCATATAGTGATTAAACACAAATCTATCATACAGTGATTAAACCAAATAACACAACGAATATCATAGTGAATATATACTCAATTATGTAATGTGATAAGTAACAAAAATAAACATGTGAATGTGTAAATCTTAGAATTGTATAAAATCTATCAGATATTAAATGCTAAACATGATGTGTCTCACGGCTGGACACCTATAATCATATACAGAGTTAACAGATAAAATAAACCATTTGTTGTCACAGCATTCGTATGACATAGAATTATCAATGTTCTTAAGAGTCTGTAAGCAATAGCTGTATTCTGATAACAGTAGTGGTATTTCCCTTCACCAATGTGCAGGTGATAACAGATGTAAATTTCAGTGACTTTTCTTGTTTCTTGCGTCACCCATATATATGCTAGCCTCTCACCTGAGATGTGCTAGCTCTATAGCACATAAAGGTTTCTTTGTGCTGCTGTTATCCCGTCTGCCTCTACGGGTCTCCTGTGTGCCTGCTCAACCCCTTGCTCCCTGTGCTGATGGCTAGGGATTCCTCTGTGTTTTGCCAAGACTTGCTTCCTTTTACTCTCCAGTTATATACATATATATGAAAAAACAGAATGCTCTCTTGGTGCAATACCGTTAAAAAGCAATTTATTAAAACAATGCTGATTAAAAACTCACATTTAAAAATGGGTTGTGATCGTGTAACCACGATTGCCAAGCTCGTCTCTTTTTCACAAAAACTTTCAACCACCTCTGCTACCGCCCTACGCGTTACGTCACGCACCATGTGACTGCTTCATTCCCAAATATTATATATCCCTTGCCGAATTGAGTGATACTGATTCGTGGGGAAATTTGTCAGCAGACGACAGTGACAATTCTGCAAATGAGCAAATTTCAGTGTTTTTGACTTGATTACATTATTGAATAAATTTTATTAGTATTATATTATTATTTTTGATAATTATTTATCATTATTTATTATATTATAATTTATAATTCCATTGTTTCAAACTTTATCATACCCGGGATGTCTACTAGACTCTTGGTTAGATTTAAGTGAGTTATTCCTGAGAATTACAGACCTACAATATAAAACGCCAAATTTCCATGCGAAACAATGTACCACTTTGAGACGCAAAATTCTGACGTAACCATACCACCAGGGAGGTTAAAGAAGAGTTCGGGAGTATACTGTACTATGTGCTTAGAGTTAGGAGTATGTCATATACAGAGTGCAGTACTCAGGAGTATGAATTATATAACATAGGGGTCTATGTAAAAATGTGTTTTGCCAATGTCTCATAATTCATGCAAATATAGTAAACAATACACGTAATGTTTGTAATATATTTGCAAATTAAACATTCCCTTATCATTCAATCCTGAAAGAAAATAGCCAAGATAACATCTGATCATAGGTAGAGTTAAGCGGACACCTGGATGTTCAGGTTCGGCGGGTTCGGCCGAACTTCGCGAAAAAGTCCGGGTTCGGTACCGAACTTGACCCGAACTTTACCCCGGACCCCAAACCCCATTAAAGTCAATGGGGACCCAAACTTTTCGGCACAAAAATGGCTGTAAAAAAGTCCTGGAAAGTGCTAGAGGGCTGCAAAAGGAAGTAAAATGGGGGTAAGAGTAGGACAAGTGCCCTACAAAAAAAATGGGGATAGGGGAAATAACTTAAAATCAAATAAAAAAATAAAAATGGGAAGTGGGGGTGGATGTTGAGTAGGAGCCTAGAGGTTGACTAGGCCGTGACCGTGGCAGTGTAGGTGATGATTTTAGAACAATAATCTGTCCCTTACAGCAACAGCAGGAACCTGACCCTATAGGAGTCGGCAATGATTTTAGAACAACAATCTGTCCCTTACAGCAACAGCAGGAACCTGACCCTATAGAACTAGGAGATGATTTTAGAACAATAATCTGTTCCTCAAAGCAGTAGACTCTACCTAGTCCAGAGTCAGATTGTTCTGTAATGCAGGATGAGATCTGCAATCTGTCCCTCAAAGCAGTAGTAGTAATCTCTACCTAGTCCAGAATCAGATCGTTCTGTAATGCAGGATGAGATGTTATTATATCTGCAATCTGTCCCTCACAGCACCGGCAGCATCCTCTCCCTACACTAGCCTGAGAGCATGTGACATGCAGCACTAAGTGACTCCAGCTTATACAGAGGCTGGGTCACATGATGCACTGGTCAATCACAGCCATGCCATTAGTAGGCATGGCTGTGATGGCTTCTAAGGGCAAACCAGTGAAACACTTGTTGATTGGCTGCCCTGTAGCTATTCAACAGGCGGGATCAAATACCTGAACTCCGAACCCGAACTTTTTTTCAAATGTCCGGGTTCGGGTCTGGGTCACGGACACCCAAAGTTCAGTACGGACCTGAACTTTACAGTTCAGGTTCGCTCAACTCTAATCATAACACTATAGACTAAGAATATTAGGCCAGAAGGGGAAAAATTATCAGGGAGACCTCTGCCCTGTACACACCATATGGATATTCCAGGGTAAAGGGTTGAATAAATAAGTGTTGGCTGAGAAACGTCCAGCTGTAGCGTGAAGTCAAACATTTAGCCGCTGTATTATTACCAGCGCTAAACGTGACAGCTTCTTGCTCAGGGCTCCTAGTCCTATAAACCAGCCCCTCCTCCACTTTGCACCTTTTTTTTTGTGGAAAAGAGCGTTAAACTATAGCAGGGTCGTGTCAAGCCACAAGCTGAACTTAAAGCTATCTGAAAGACTTTCTTTACCTTCTTTACATATATACACACACACAATCCATGAGACTGTTGTGTATTGATTTCTTTCAAAAATGATTTTATTCATTGATCTTTTCTATCCCTCTTTCTCCAATTAATAATAATAGAAATGGGGTATTGAGAAGACATGAATAACACTGTTGGCTACCCAATTACTGATTTAGCTAGAACTAAGTCACAATACATCGGGCAGCTTCAAAAAAATACAATAGCTCTACTCTGATTTGGAATAATAAACACAATGGCTTTATAAGCAGTACATTATTTAGTTATTTGAAGTATATAGCAGTAAACCCCCTTTTCTGAGAGATCAGCATGGCAGCATGCAGCCAAATGTATAATGTAAAACATACTGAAAATGTTTAGTAGAATTTTTAGTTTGTTGGCCATGTAACCTAGAAAGAATTGGACAATTGTCAGCTTTGTTTACCTGGCATGGATTTACAACAGATATTTCTGGACTCCCTGCTGCTTTATCTATACTGTAATTTAAATGTTTGCATTAATACATTTATGTGGTGGTACTGAGTATTTCTGAATCTTTAAAAAGATATCAACATCAAGGGTAATGTAAACCTCCAGCACCCACCCAAAACAATGGCATTAGTTTGTGAACAGACAGCTTTTCTGAACTAATAAAGCTTTAGATTGTGTAGCAGCTATAATCATAGGCGTGCGCAGGAGTGTGCCTGGTGTGCCTGGGCACACCCTAATCACCCTGTGCGGTGCCAATTCCCCTTACTGCCTGAGCTTCCCCCCTGTGTTGTGCCACCCCACTGCAGTGCTGCTGGCTTCCCTCCTTTCCTCTTGTCTCCACCCGGCAGCTGCCCCCGGGGATGTTTTAGGATCGAGAGTGGGGGAAGGGACTAATCAATATGTAATTTACCGGTCCCTTCCTTTTCTAAATGAACACAGTGAACACACTCGCCGCCTGTGTTCAATCATAACTAAAGCATTGTAAACTGTGTTTACTATGGTTCAGTTTGTAAATGAACAAGAATCCGCTCAGCACAGAGCACTTCCCATTCATTCACTAACCAGTGCAGCTGAGACTGCAGAAAAAGTCATAGGTGTTTGAGCTTTGGGGTGCACATCCTAATGCAATGGGCTGCGCACACTTATGGCTATAATAATAATACATGAGGTCACTATGTACACAGTGACAGGCAGTATAGCTCCACCCTAGGCTGTAGCTATAAGGCCTACTTATGGGTTTCGTTCCCCTGCTCCAGTTACTGACCACAGTGCTACCCTTTTATTTCTGACTCCATAATTAGCGCTCATAAGAAAAAAACAAATTTCTTCTCCTGTAGACATAAGCTGCTAGGTGACCCCAACAGTCATCACATGATTCGCATGTTGTCAGTATGTCATGTTATCTGTGCTCTGTTGATACATTACACAGCACTTTATAATTAATCATTTTGAACTTTGTAAATTAATTACAACTTTTCTTGCATCAGAGGAGCTAACAATATTATTTACAGTACCTACATTCAGGGCCTTTCTTATAACAAGGCAAGATGAGACTTTTGCCTCAGGTGATGCTTTGTTCAGTCACATAAGGGGTGGTAGCCATTAAAGCGTAACTCCACTTTTGTTGAGAAAAAAAACATTCCCCTCTGGGTGATCTATGTACATTGCACGGATTATAACAACCTTTGTTGCAGATTCCTACCTTTTGTTATTCTGAATAAATCCCTGTTTGTTTCTCTGTGCTGAGTAGGTATAATGGGAGTGGTTTCATAAGTATCTATCAGGTGTGCAGCTGCAGAGCACTAATGAGGAAATCTGCTGGGCCTGCATCCCTTTAGACATGCTCCTATTGGAAGTATCTCACCAAAAATGAAATTTTTGTTGCAGGGGATGCCTGAAATCTGACTTGTATCTTAGGCAGACTTCTGGGAAAATTGGTGAGCCAATCACACAAGCAGGAAATGATGCTTCTGGGGAGAGGTCAGTACACACACTGTGTACAGAACAACCCCAGGTAGCCATATTACACTACATTTATAGAAAATTACAGCAGCTGCAGATTGAAAAAAAAGGTCATTTTTAATAACATAGCAATTACAATATGACTTGTATCGCAACTGAACACGCTATATTATTTTTTCTTTATTTGCTATTTTTTTCCTCATGAAAGTGAAGTTACACTTTAACCAATTCAATACAGGACGTTTATACCCCCTTCCTGCCCAGACCAATTTTCAGCTTTCAGCGCTCTCACAATTTGAATGACAATTACTTTCTCATGCAGCACTATACCCAAACAACATTTTTATAATTTTTTTCACACAAATAGAACTTTCTTTTGGTGGTATTTAATACCCTCTGGGTTTTTTATTTTTTGCGACATAAGTGAAAAAAGTGCGAAAATTTTGAAAAAAACCCCACTTTTTTAAGTTTCTATGATAAAATTTTGCAAATAAGTATTTTTTGTTCATAAATTTGGGCCAAAACCTATACGGCTACCAATCTTTGGTAAAAAAAATAATCCAAATAAGTGTATATTATGTGGTCTTTGTGAAAATTAACTTACTTACTTAAATTACTTTTTTCCCACAATTCTTGGGAAAATTAAGAAATTATTATTTTTTTTTTTGCACAAAATTGTCATAACAACAAGTTATTTCTCACACACAGCATATGCATGCTTCCAATTACACCCCAAAATACATTCTGCTACTCGCGCCGAGTATGGCGATGCCACATGTGTGAGACTTTGAAGTTCCTGGAGCACCAGGACAGGAGAATTACCCACAAAATTACCCCATTTTGGAAAGCAAACACCCCATTGTATATTCTATGAGGCATTATGAGTCTTTTGAATGGTTAATTTTTTTCCACAAGTCTTCAAAAAACTTGGAAAGAAAATGAAAACGCTTTTATTTTTGCACAAAGTGGTCAATTTATAAGATATTTCTAACACATAGCACGAACATAGCAAAAATTAACCCCCAAAATATATTCTACTACTCGTCCCGAGTATGGCGATACCACATGTGTGAGACTTTTTCACACCCTGGCCACATACAGAGGCTGAGCATGCAGGGAGCACCGTCAGGCGTTCTAGGAGCATAAATTACACATAAAATTTAATTCCTACCTATCACATTTTTGAAGGCCCTGGAGCACCAGGACAGTGGAATTACCCCCAAAATGACCCAATTTTGGAAAGCAAACACCCGAGGTATATTCTATGAGGCATGGGCTGCAGATAGGTACTAGGGTACTCTGATGGGCTGCAGATAGGTACTCGGGTACTCTGATGGGCTGCAGATAGGTACTTAGGCATTCTGATGGACTGCAGATAGGTACTCTGGTATTTTGATGGGCTGGAGACAGGTACTCAGGTAATCTGATGGACTGGTAAAAGGTACTTGGGTAATCTGATGGGCTGCAGATAGGTACTCGGTTACTCAGATGGGTTGGTGACAGGTACTCGGGTAATCTGAAGGGCAAGTGACAGGTACAAGGGTACTCTGATGGGCTGGTGACAGGTACTCGGGTACTCAGATGGGCAGGCGGCAGGTACTTGGGTATGCTGATGGTCTAGTTACAGGTACTCGGGTACTGTAATGGGCAGGTGACAGGTACTCGGGTACTTTGGTGGGCTGGTGACAGGTACTCGGGTTCTCTGATGGGCAGGTGACAGGTAGTCGGGTACTCTGATGGGCTGGTGACAGGTACTCAGGTACTCTGATGGGCTGGTGACAGGTACTCGGGTACTCAGATGGGCAGGTGACAGGTACTCTGATGGTCTGGTGATAGGTACTCGGATACTCTGATGGGCAGGTGACAGGTACTCTAATGGGCTGGTGGCAGGTACTCGGGTACTTTGATGGGTTGGTGACAGGTACTTGGGTACTTTGATGGGTTGGTGACAGGTACTCAAGTACTCCGATGGGCTGGTGACAGGTACTTGGTTACTCTGATGGGCTGGTGACAGGTACTGGGGTACTCTGATGGGTTGGTGACAGGTACTCGAGTACTCAGATGGGCTGGTGACAAGTACTTGGGTACTCTGATGGATTGGTGACAGGTACTCGAGTACTCAGATGGGCTGGTGACAGGTACTTAGGTACTCTGATGGGTTGGTGACAGGTACTCAGATGGGCTGGTGACAGGTACTCAGGTACTTTGATGGGTTGGTGACAGGTACTGGGGTACTTTGATGGGTTGTGACAGGTACTGGGGTACTTTGATTGACAGATGACAGGTACTCGGGTACTTTGATGGACAGGTGACAGGTACTCGGGTATTTTGATGAACAGGTGACAGGTATTCTGACGGGCTGTGACCACTACTTTGATGGGCTGGTGATAGGTTCTCTTTATTGGGGGGGGGAATCAGTGTGCTTGGTGTGTACACTAGGCGATAACTAGCTGTTACCGCAATCTCCCTCTCACACACGATCGGTGTGTGAGAGGGAGAACCCGGTAAGAGCTTGTTATCGCGGTTTGTTTACATCACGTGGTAAAGAGCCAATTCCAAAGCCCAGCTCCGATCAGGGTAAAGAGCAGCGTGCATGGGAGCACAGTAGTGACCGGCTGTGATTGGACACAGCCGGTCAAGTGGTAAAGAGCCAAATCTATTGGCTCTTTACCCCGATCGGGGGGGACACGATCGATCTGTGATCGCCGTGCTGCGGGCCCCCAGGGGCCCGCAGTAGCAGCAAAAAGCGTCCGACATCAGCCCGGATCGATGAAGGGCTATTGCCGACGTCATATTACAATGACTCGGTAGGGAACAGGATAAGGCATGTTGTTTGAGCAGCATGCCTGTCTGCTCCCCCTTTGTTAATATTGTACAACAGCCCATAACCAGCACAGCAGCGTCCCCCCTTCCCACACACTCTATCTGAGCCTTGAGGTAATCACTCAAGAATGGCTCACTGTTGATGAGGTGGTGGTTTCCAGGTTAAAAAAGGTAAGAGATATCCATAGGTCACACTTCAGAAAGAGAGGGAGGCGTATGTTTGTGTGCAAGGATGCATGTGTTTTCTGATTGTTTCCGGGGGACACTAAGATCTGTATTGGTCACTGCTGGGGACAATAAGGTTCCATGCACACTGGGCTTAAGAAAATGCCAGTTCTTTCAGCAGAAAAAAATGCTCATATAGAGCGTTTTTCTGCAGGCATTTAGGAGCGTTTAGCCTTTTTTTCTGACCAAAAACGCCTCTCAAAACACAAACCAGAAAGGTTTATTAGACCTCTAAACACTGAGCTTAAAATATGCCTCCAAACGTCCTAATGTGTATGGACACATAGGACAAACCGCGAAACTCCTGTAAAAGCATCTTTTTTAAGACCAGTGTGCATAGACCCTTAGTGTTCTGTCGGAACTATATGTGTTTTTTCTGTGTTGTATTGAACTGCATCAGATTACTATGGGTTTGATGTCAGCCCTCCCCATCCTGTTTAGTGCTAGTAAGTTTAGTCCTAGCTAGACCCTTCCTGTTTTTCCTTGTTCCCTCAATCAGTGTCAGTACTTTGCAGATACAGGGCTCAGGAAAGTTGTCTTCTTACGCTTCAAAAGAGTGGAAAAACATCCTCCGTTCTGTAAATATCTGAAGCAAAATTGGGTTGGATTCAACTTCTACATAAAGCAAGAAACCGTTTGGACATTTTTATTAAAGTGGTTGTCAACTAGTGAAAACCACTTTAACCTACAGGTAAGCCTATAATAAGGCTTACCTGTAGGTGCCCTGCATATCTCCCAAACCTGCACGGTTCAGGAGATATGCAGTGTACGAGATGTGCCAACGTCATTTCGACACATGCGCAGTGAAGAAACGGCCTCCGTTCCGTTTCTTCACTGTGATCGTACCGTGACTGGCAGCTCCCGCGTGCATGCGCGGGAGTGACACACGTGACTCCGGCCAGTCACAGAGCCAGAATCACGGCCCCGGAAGGAAGAGGGGCAGAAGATGGACGGTGCCAGCACAGGGGACAGCGCTGGACGTTGCAGGCTTTGTTTCCAGGTAAGTGACACATAATGGGCTACTATGCGATGCATAGTAGCCAATTATGCATCCACTTTACAGGGGAATACAAAGGAAGTAAACCCTATCTGGGTTTACTTACTCTTTAAAAGGTAACAAACTCACATAGATCCCGAGATAATGGACATCAACAGAAACATCTCCTTATAGTGATCACACACAAGCACTGAGAAAAGAAGAAAAGGGTGCAATGATATGGAGCGGACTCATCAGTACCAACGCATTTTGTCCATAAAGACTTCAACTGGGGTGTGGAGTTTTTTGTGTGGAGAAAAGCAGATGTAATGGAGCTTAATTATTTAAAAATTAGCTTTTGTACTGTGGTTTATGTGTGTCTTTGAGATTGTCACTTGTGGTAAAGTAATTTGAAGGACTGTACAGTATATACAGCAAAAAGACTTTGTTTAATCATCCCCAGTTGAGACACTCCCACTGTTATACCTACCACTTGCTGCAGCGCCACATAATTTCTGCATTCTCTTCTAAGGTGTCCTAGGTCTTTAAAGCGGAGTCCCACTCTTTTTTGGTTTATTAAAGGTCAGCAGCTACAAAAAGTGTACCTGCTGACTTTTAATAAACACTAACTTACCTGTCTCACGGTCCAGCGATGGCTGCACCCGAAGCCTCGTTCGTCTCCCCCTCCTCCCCGCGTCGTCGTCATTGCAAGTATGAAGCCACGGCCGGGCACGCACTGCACATGTGCGAGTCGCACTGCGCGTTCCTAGTGGCCAGGCAATTTTCTGAGACGTGTGACGTGTCCCAGAAGATTGCCAGGAGGGAGGGGCCACCTAGGGGGAGAGGAGGAGTTGCCTAGGCGGCCCAGAAATAGAAGGTGGAAGAGGGACAGGAAGTCCCTCTGAAAACCGGGT
>BLSH010443659.1:198114-221830 GCA_018402905.1 Glandirana rugosa | reverse complement strand
CCCCCCCCCCCCCCCCCCGAAAAAATGGGAGGAGTGCATAAAGTGGAAGTTCCATTTTTGGGTGGAACTCCGCTTTAATGTCTTTAATGTCATTGCTTACGGAAGAATTAAGATATATGTACCCTATAAACTTACCTTTCCCATCTTTACCTTTTTTCCAGCATATGTATTCTGACTTTGATAAACCGATTGCCTCATGTAAATGTTTTTTACTCGGGTGCACCCAGAGCTAATTTGTGCAAAAGCCAATTATTCTGCAAGAACATTATTGAGCTTTGAAAGACAATTGGTGCACCAAAAAGGAAGGTCATTCAAATATGAGGAGAACATACAAAACCCATGCAGATAATGTCCTTGTTAAGACATTGTCAGGGCCCCAGCACTGCAAAACAGTTATATCAAACATTTATCAATTACATTTCATTTGTATGTAAAAAACTTTATCATGGAGTTTAGCTAATAAAAAAACAAACCTGCGTGGAGGTTAGGTTTACTGCTCCCAATAACCTTGCAACTAAAACTTCAGTTTTTCAGTGTAAGTAATTTAAGCTATGTGAAGGATGAGTTCAGGCTTGGGAACCATATAAACTTTCTTTGCAAGCTGTTGTCTTTTTTTTTACCTTGTGCACCTATTGCTTTTTCCCTTTGGATAGCTCCTGGAAGTTGTTAAAAGGCAAGATGAAAAATGCTGAACAGGCTCCCACATGCGTAATAATTTGTCTGCTCTGTTAATCTGGAAGTTGCTTAGAAATGTGAAGAAGAGGCAAATCTAAGCTCTCAAAATTGCCTGGCTAGTTCCACTGACAATATTCTGCAAGCTCACAAGACTCATTTTAATTATTTCTGTGTTTTTTGGATCATTAGCCGTACAATCTTTTATGCTACAAACAGCTGAATTTAAAAGTTCTAGGGGCAGTCTTGTTCTTGAGCAGACAAAATGGATCCCCCAAAAGATCAACTTATCATAAAGACTTGGCCGGTAGAATAATTGGGCTCAGCAAACCAAATATGCCACTTTATCATATGTTAGAAAAAAATGAGCATGTTCCTAGAGTGGTAGAAATGTAGACAGAAAAATTATAGGAGTGGTATTGTATAGGTGTTACAAATGATGTACCAAATGTTCATTGGTATTAGGAATAAATAACAGAATATGTAATGAATTGATTGCTGTGTGTTAACTGTGAGGATATGAAAAATAAGTGAAAAACAGTTTGGATATAAGAAAGTATATGTGTGCTCTAAAGTGTGTTCTTGAAAATGTTTATGTGCATACTATATATTTAAACATAGTAAAAACAAATTTCATTGACAAAATATGTTACTTGTTGTAACAGCGGGGGAGATTTACTAAAACTGGTGCACACAGAATCTGGTGCAGCTGGTTATAGTAAGCAATCAGCTTCTAGGTTTTAGCCCAGGTTCACACTGACAGTGGGATTGAAATTGTGCGAGTTCAGCTGAACTCGCACAATTTCATACCCGCATGTCAGTTTGACTTCAGGGGCGATTTCAGAGACATCTGTGCGGTTTGCTACACAGATGTCTATACAAATCGCACCCCGAAGTTGCCAAAAGTAGTACAGAAACTACAACTGGGAATTGTTGCGGCGCCACAAATGCAGCATCACACCGATTCGGACGGTGCCATTGCTGGCAATTGCCGCCGATGTGGCATGTGATTGGACATGTCAAATCGCATGCCAAATCGCTCCAATGTGAACCTAGGCTTATTGTCAAAGCTTAATTGAACAAGCTGAAGTAGAGGGATGATTGGTTACTATGCACAGCTGCAACAGATTCTGTGTGCACCACTCTTAGTAAATCTCCCTCTATGTGTTCACTTCAGAAGTACAATCATGCGAATAGGAAGCTCTGTTTTTTAAAGTATCCTTAACAATAACTGGGTGTTTGAAGTGAGCACAGATTTACTTTATCCTGCATTGCAATTTAGTATATGAACACTGGATTACTTCACCTTATTAAACATCTCCTTACTTCATTGCATGTTACAATCAGACACAGAAAAGAATGCAGATAGAGCAGAACCAGTGGATTGGTTGTTGACTATGGGTACCAGTCTTGGAGGTTTGGATAGGTCCTGGGCCATTAGTACCGGGGGCATGGGCCAAGGCTCACCAGATGTAGTAGATGATGAGAAATTGGTATAGATGACCAGCTCAGGGGAGAGAGGTTGCTAAAGGCATTTAATTCATTGAAGAGTGGGGGAGGTATAAGCTACAGTTGCACAGAGCCACATATTAAACCAGGGGAGGCATCCCATGCATATGTTTGTATGAAGATTGTTGGGCCATGTAAATAATGAATGCCTATTACATTGGATGTATTATAAAGATGTGTAATGAAATCATAATAGGTATATTTTTATATCACTGCCATGTGCAAAATGGAGCCCAGGGAAAATATTGCCAGTGATGTCCCAACAGAATGAAGGGTCTAAACGAGATTAAACAGTCTAAACAGTAAAGTCTGTAGGATGCATGGCCAGTTATATTGTGAGGCAAAAAAAATGTTGCAGACAAAATCGTGATAAAGTTTTCAACCTCTAAATGTCATCAGCATAACAACCCTCCCAATACAGCAATATAACACAGATATATCTAATAAAGAAAATAGTGGGGTAGGTTAGTGAAAGTTAAATTTAGGTGCTGGGTCCTTCAGGCCAGTAATGTAATGTGAAGCCATACAAGATACCGACTTGGGGGTATAGAGAAGGGAGAAAAGTTGTGGTACTAGCAGCATTCTACAGCAAAAGATGTAGCGCCATTGTGCTGACTATTGAGCTTGGCTTGAAGAGGAATGATTAGAGTAGAGTATGAGTTTATGGGTGGAATACACTTCACAGATATGCAGCAGTCAATGTACACACAAAATACTCCCCAATTACTCTGCTACAAGCAAGAGTCTAACAGACCAGTATAAACCTTTGGCATCATTTTTACAGAATAGGAAACACTTGCATTATATAAACTTTCTGCATACAGAATATACACATACATCTCACATTTTGAACTTACCTTAAAGAAGAAATTTATTAAAACAGTTTGAAACAGTAAACACTTTGGTCATGAATATATAATGTACAGTGCAGTTTACAAAGTACATCAGTGAGGACTATGTAATATACAGCATAAAATATAGACTGTAACAGCCAGGGCTATCTAATTTTCAGTGACTGGAAGAATGTCCTGGCATTGGTGTCAGCAGTGGCACCGCTAGAACTGGACACCAGGCCGTGCATTGCATCGCCTGCGGAGTGCCCTGGGTCTCTGATACCAGACCCCACTACAGAGTCATATACGCTTCTGACAAATTCCTCCTATGGGAGGTACAGCAAGCACTCCTTCCTCTTGTCTGGGGGTATAGCTGCTGCCTTTCTCTCCTTGCTCCTTAGTCATCAGCATAATACACCATAAAATAAAAGCAGAAAAACCAGTGCTCTCTATTTAAAAACATTTATTCTTAATTGCAAAGGGATTAAAAAACACTCAAAAGGATGTAAAGATAACAAGCATTCAACATTATCAGCTCACCATGATGACACTAGTAACTACTGTGTTATGTCGCAGGCTTTGGCTTCTCCCACCGATACGCGTTACGCCCTCAGATTGAGCTTCTTCAGTATAAATTTTTTCTTTAGCACTTTGCATACACGGTTGAGTTGGTGATTGCGTCGATTATTTTCTACTATTTTACTGTTCCATTTATCAATGGTTTTGAATGATTTTGGCTGAGGGACCAGCAATACTAGCCCCTGTGGCAGTGGCCAGTCAAAAAGAATGCAAGGAGAAATATATACCAAAACGAGCCAATTAAAAAAAAGTTTTCCAAATCCTTATGAAATTGATAAGCAGTGATGAATAAATCAAGAACCCTGGGAGAGAGGTCTAAACAGTAATAACTCTCTAATTTTACAAACAGGACAAACTATGAACTTATTATCCGAATTTAAAGAAACCCAGGAGCCGTGGCCATATCGAGAAAGAAAAACATCCTGATATTGGACAATAGCTGTATAATGATTATTATGGGCAGTGATCTGAAGCAAATGTTATCAAATACTGAAGTATTAACCATTGGTTACTGAGCTGTAGGCAGTGTCAATTTCATTGACTGAAATATTTTTGTCAACTAAATTAAAACTATTTTAGTCAACTAAAATACGACTAAAACTAAAACAATTCAGATGACTAAAATAGGAGTAAACTTGAAATTACATTTTGGTTAAAAGACTAAAATACGACTAAAACTGAAATGGCATTTTAGTCAAAAGACTATAGCTAAAACTAAATTGAATTTATATCACAATGGCTAAATCTGTGTCTGTAACTAAATTGAATTTATATCACAATGGGTAAATATGTGTCTGTAGTGTATGTTCAAACCTTAATATCATAAATAATAAACATGTTATTCGATTTTTACTCCAGGAGTATATAATATTTGGCAGTTCTGAAGAAATAATGCATTAAAATTTAACTAAATCCATTAGATTTTAGTTGACTAAAATGTACTGGAGATTGTAGTAGACTAAAATATGACTATAACTAAAACAACTCAGATGACTAAAATACGACTAAAAACTAAAATGGCATTTTAGTTAAAAGACTATAATTACAACTAAAAATAAATTTGATGTCAAAATTAACACTGGCTGTAGGAAGTATGGATGGACATTTGCGGAATTGCTCCCCCTTAAAGTAAAACTAAAGGTAACATTTTTTTATTTTCATTTTGGATAAAGTAAGGGAGCTTTATAACTCCTGTCAGTTTTTTGCCATCTGTGTCCCATTGGGGAGATTTTCCTTCACTTCCTGTCCCATAGCCAAAACAGAAAGTGAGAGAAAATCCCTATAATTTAAAGGAATCTCTTGAGGCCCCCCAGGTCACCAGAACTAGTGTCCCCATTAGAAAATTTCACCTATATTACTTTTCTGGGGACAACCCAAAATTTGTGATTTTCTTTTACTTTCACTTTCAATGATAATGGTAAACATAACAAATAGAGGGCGAATCTCCCTAACAGGGGCAGAGGTAGCAATAAGATCCTGACACGTATTCTAATCCCTCTCTACTCTATTTAGTTTTACTTTAAGCTGCAAAGGCAGCAATTGCGGCCATAGTGGTACTGGCCTGGTGTTCCAGCCTTTTGGAATTCCACCCTTTGACTGGAAAGAGGCAAATTATTTTTTCAAAACATGTTGAGGCAACGTGATATCCCCAACAAAATGTGCACTATTTTTGCAGTTTGTAAAAAATCCACATTATGAGCTATTAAACTCAAAGCAAACTCCTTTACAAAAAGGAGTTTGACTAGCGGCAGTAGATTTAAGTAGAGGAGACACTAAAGGGGTAGCATTAGTCTGATCCAAAGCCTAATGTCCTTAACCCCCCATCACAAGGATGAATGAATGGAAAGCTTTTGGTGGAAATCCTTGTCATACTTGAACAAGGCAAAACCAACAAAAATCATTCAAGATTTTCTTTCAAATGTTGGAATAAATGAAAAAATTTGTTTGGAAATTTTTCAGCCATCGCCAAATTTTAAACACAGAAGGCCTGTAGCCAGTTATGAACTAATTGGCGGGCTGCCTGTCTCCTAGCCCTCTCCTCATTTTGTCTATTTTATCATCAGAAATTTTGGGGTTGATTTACTAAAGGCAAATAGACTGTTCACTTTGCAAGTGCAGTATCACTCTGCAAGGGAATTTTTGCTGAATTTAATGAGTGAGGTGAAACACTGCTGGCTTCCAATATTCATTTATGTGCAAACAACATGCTGTTAATTTATATTGCTTGCACATTGATTGGGTATTCTTTTTCAAAATGAATTTCACCGCATTTACTAAGCCCTGGGGAAAATTCCCTTGTAGAATGGAACTTCTCTTGCAAAGTTATAGGATTTACTATGAAATCTTTAGAATGATAAACACAATTTCAAATATATAAAGGCTTATTACCCAATGTTTTCTTTCACAGTAGGATGGAAATAAAGTAAAAGTAAGTAAAGCTTCCTTTAGATGGGACTTGGAAACCCTTTGAGCATTAAAATATGACATCACAGAAGGAAGAGATTCCATAGACTGAGAAATAAGGAGTTAACACAGCTAGGACTTAAAACTGTGCTAGTTCACAATAAGATTTAACAGTGGGACAACTAGAGACGTTGAACATAACTAAAAAAGGCACAAGACACATTTTGACAGGTAGAAATGAGCAACAAATGAGGCAGACATACCAGAGGAGACCAAAACAGGCCTAGCAATATTAGTTCAACATAGAGAATCGGAATGAGCAGATCATAGTGAACTCACATTAATAGACTTGTTAGAAACAGAAAAGACTACATTGGCCAAACAGCCAAGTACTTCAAGCTATGAATTGCTCTCAGATAGAAATAGTAACATGTATCTTACCAATTGCTAGAAGTGAAGATTCATCCTCACTTAGACTCGGATAGCCTGCATTGAACAACACTGGGACACAGATGATGTCTTATTTTGCTGTAGTGATCGTATCTGATAGGGAGAAGGCTTTCCTCCTA
Organism: Glandirana rugosa; assembly: GCA_018402905.1. Classification (NCBI taxonomy): domain Eukaryota; kingdom Metazoa; phylum Chordata; class Amphibia; order Anura; family Ranidae; genus Glandirana; species Glandirana rugosa. The sequence goes on along the minus strand of BLSH010443659.1, from coordinate 215,265 downwards.
CTTGAACATTGTGACAGTGAATTGGGAAAGAAAGCCAATCTCGCCTTTCTTGGTTTTCTAATAACACAGCTGTCTTTGGGGGCAACAGCTGGGACCAAGGCCAAGAACCCAGAAAGAGGTATGAAATCCAGAAGACAGGTGCTGCATTTCATTGGAGCCAACTCAGCTGGAGCCAGCAGGAATGTCTCCCTTGTGTTCATGGCATCAGATGAGATCAAGACTTGGGGCTCAAAAGAAGGCTTGGTCAAGCAACTCTGTAACCAAGTCTCACCCTCTTTGTTCTTCAACCTTAAAAAAGTTGTTGAACTAAGGCATCAGATAGTGCACAGTAATGTAAGTGAAGAAATAAATGTAGATCTCTGAAGACATTGCGGAAGTGACGAAACACGTCAGTGGGAACGCACGGTGCGCTAGGTCACGCTTGTCTGGAACACACGCTGACACTGCAGAGTTGCGGCATTCTGGGAGCTTGAGAAAAAGGACCGGGCAAGAAATTTCCTTTGTTGTAATGGCATATATTGGCAAATAAAGACCGCATTTACGAGATACGCTATGAGGGGTCTCCTTTTTCTTCTTCCATGAAACATCCCTGGACAGCTAACGGTGACACTCCTTAAAGCTATATCAGGAAGAACCCCTAGGCCGGGGAACAGACCACAAGCCCACTGTGACTCCTCTTTGTCATATGACAAGAGGGTCAACAAGGTCCGGTAAGTAGGGATCTTGCCTTTTTCTGCACATAGTGGTTTAATGCACTGAAAGCATGGGCACTTTGAAGAAAGGGTTTTTCACGTATGGAGGTTATCTAAAGACCCAAGAACTGTTATGTATGCAACATTGGATACATTTTTGCACAAAGGACTTGCACAGTGTATGAATTTTTCTGCACATTATTGATCGCTATGGATTATTTTTAATTATTATTAATTATTTTAAATTATTTTTAATTGCATGATATTTGTTTATATGTTGTTTTAGAGCATTCATTTTTTGGATGATAGCTCACATCCATTAGCACTTATGCACTTTATTTATTGTGTGATATGAGCACAGGATGCACATTTGGTTTCATAATACGGTTGCACATACGTCCCAGGGGATTGCACGGAGGGTTGACTCTTGAGTAATAGTACACAAGTACTTGAGGCAACTTCACATAGTTTATACTGTTTTTGTTTATTCACATTTTAGTTACAGCTGAGTGATACTAAAAGGCTTCAATTACACTATAGCAAGCACTGTTTTACACAGGATCATCCCCCTGGTGTATATCTTCATTACACATCCCCAGAAGAAATAAATATGTCACAGAGCACTGTAGCTGGAGGGTAGTTTACAAAAAAAGCAAAAGGTGGAAATGAAAGTGGTTGTAAACCTTCATATATTCCCAGGGAAATGACTAGACTCAGGTGATACACAGAGATGAAACAAATCCTCCTATATAGGCTGTACCTGTCTATCTGTAGTCTTCTAATCTCTACATCCCTTCAAAGCCCTGCATTTATAAAGCTTGTCAGAAATGTCAGAAAGAAGGGACAGAGAGCTGAAATTAAACTCTGTAGAGATCAGTGAGGAGACCTCTGAAAGCTGATTGGAGGGAAGGGACACCCCCCCTATCACACAGCACACAGGAACAGAGCTGTGGATGTCAAACAGCTGGAGGTCCCTTCCCTGTCACCCTTTTCTCTTGGTGTCAGGAAAACTTGTAAGAAATTATTCATGCTGATAACAGAAGAACAAAGCAGCAGACAGAAATGAAACTTAGGGGTTGATTTACTAAACCTGGAGAGTGCAAAAACCATGAAAACCATGGTTTTTGTCAAATTGAATAGAACTGAATTACATTTAAAGAGTTCATATCCACGCTATAGCCGAAAGATGGCTACAGCAGGGCTCTGAAATGCCCGAAGGACGTCCATGAACACTCTCACGGCCGCCGAATGCTGCATGGGCCGATCACCTGTAGCAGCTGCAGAACAGGGAACCGCCGATGTAAACACGGCGGTTCTCCGTTCTGTGAAGGGGACATGACAGATCGACTGATCCCTGTCACTGGGATCAGTTAGATCTGCTATGTCCCTGTGAGCCCAGTCCCCATACAGTTAGAACATACCCAGGGAACACTGTTAACCCCTTCACTGCCCCCTACAGGTTAACCCCTTCACTGCCAATGACATTTATACAGTAATCAGTGGACATTTAAATTTCTGATCGCTGCATAAATGTCATTGGTCCCAAAAAAGTGTCAAAAATGTCCGACATGTCCGCTGCAGTATGGCAGTCCCGATAAAAATCGCAGATCGCCGCCATTACTAGTTAAAAAAAATAGTAAAACCGCCATAAATCAATTCCCACAGTTTGTAGATGTGATAACTTTTGCGCAAACCAATCAATATACACCGATTGCGGTTTTTTTTACCAAAAATATGTAGAAGAATACATATTGCCCAGAACGAATGAATACATTTCTTTTTTATATATTTTTTTTGGATATTTATTATAGCAAAACAGTAAAAAATATTGTTCTTTTTTCAAAACAGTCGCTCTTTGTTTGTTTTTTAGCGCAAAAATTAAAAACCGCAGGGGTGATCAAATACCACCAAAAGAAAACTCTATTTGTGGGAAAAAAATTATAAAAATGTTGTTTGGGTACAACGTCGCACGACCGCGCAATTGTCATTCAAAATGCGACAGCGCTGAAAGCCTAAAATTGGTCTGGGCAGGAGGGGGGTTTAAGTGCCCAGTAAGCAACTGGTTAATTAAAACGTTAATTGAGCAAGCTAAAGTTAAGCTGACTATCAAGCAGAGCTGCGCCAGATTTTGCACACTCAAGTTTTACTAAATAAACCCCTTAATCGATTACTCTTAGGACAAGTACACACTATAGAAGAAAATGCTTTGTTCATATTTCATTTCTGAGGATTACAACCACTTTAAGCTCTTTACCATTTAGCTGAACCCTAATGATATTTTTACTATTTGTACCAAAGCTTCCATTGGGCTTTAAAGAAGACCAATCTGTTTGAAAATAGATTTATGGTGAAGCCTCTCAGCATCATAAATCAATGAAATCATACCAACGAACATCATTAATACACCTTTAATTAAAACAGTGAATATAAAACTGCTTGTACCTAATTTTACCTTTGCATGTATTACTCAAATACCAGGTATAGTTAAAAAAGAGTCGTTTTTAAAGAACAGCCCCTCCTGGCAAATATACCCATACCCAACAATTACTATATTTTTTTCTGAATGATAAAACATTGTATTTTGGGCTCTGTTTCAAAAATTAGTCATGGTCTTGTGTTTTAGGCAACAGTAAAAGAAACACTTTACACATAAATTGCTTCTTTTTTGTTTGCAGGCATAATTTTATGGTTTGTATTTATATTTGTAGCACATTTGAGGAACAAAATCATCAATACCTTGAAATTACTAAAGAAACATGTGTCCAAATAAACCAATGTTTTTCTCTGTTAAAATCACAAAACTATTTATTTCATGCCAAGGTAAGCCATTGGCAATAGGCATTTTTACAACTGTAACTGTAAACATCTATAATTACTGGGTTCACGCCCTCTTTTTAAACTATCTATCTATCTATCTATCTATCTATCTATCTATCTATCTATCTATCTATCAATCCATCTATTATCTATCTATCTATCTATCTATCTATCTATCTATCTATCCATCTATCTATCTATCTATCTATCTATCTATCTATCTATCTATCTATCTATTTAAAGTGCCTTCAAAAAGAATTCATACCCCTTGAAATTTTCCACATTTTGTCATGTTACACCCAAAAATGTAAATGTATTTTATTGGGATTTTATGTGATAGACCAACACAAAGTGGCACATAATTGTGAAGTGGAAGGAAAATGATAAATGTTTTTCAAAATTCCATAAAGGTCAAATTTGTGGAGTGCACAACTGATAGCTGTCCCTAGGACAGATTCTCCCACCATGGATGGCCATGTCTTGGTAGGTTTGCAGTGTCTATGGATTGAGCAGTGCTCCTTGAGATTTTCGAAGCTTGAGATATTTTTTTATAACCTAAATCTGCTTTAAACTTCTCCACAATTTTATCCCTGACCTGTCTGGTGTGTTCCTTGGCCTTCATGATGCTGTTTGCTCACTAAGGTTCTCTAACAAACCTCTGAGGGCTTCGCAGAACAGCTGTATTTATAATGAGATTAAATTATGCTCAGGTGGACTCCATTTACTAATTAGGTGACTTCTGAAGGCAATTAGTTCCACTAGATTTTAGTTAGGGGTATCAGAGTAAAGCCTCGTACACACGGGACGACGATCGTACGTACGATCATCGCAAATCGTATGTTGGCTGTTGTATCTAGCATACTGACTGCACTACACGATCGTACGACCACAGAAGAACGTTCAGGTGCTTGTAATTAGCATCCAGCCGTTCCTGACTTCGGAGCATGCGTGTTGTGCACAATACAACTTGTTGTACCAACTGCTCTGTACACATAATACAACGGTCGTATGAGAGCTTGTTGGTACGACCAAGTTTTCTAGTTTGCTCATACAACTCCCTTGTATGACCGTCGTATGTTCGACTGTTCTAATCGCGCATACGAACGATCCATATCGCATACAACAGTTGTTAGTATGACCTGTTGTATACGACCGTTGAACCGTGTGTACGAGGCTTTAACCACTTAAGGACCGGAAGGATTTCCAGCTTTAGGACCGGAGCCCTTTTTGCGATTCGGCGCTGCGTCGCTTTAACTGAAAATTGCGCGGCCGTGCGACGTTGTACCCAAACAAAATTTGTGTCCTTTTTTCCCACAAACAGAGCTTTCTTTTGGTGGTATTTGATCACCGCTGCGTCATTTGTGATCACCGCTATAATAAAAAGAAGAGCGACAATTTTGCAAAAAAAACCCAAATTTCTTACTTTTTGCTAAAATACAAATCCAAAAAAAAAAATATAAAAAAACATTTTTTTTCACAGTTTTTGGCCGATTTATATTCTTCCTCATATTTGCGATAAAAAAAATCGCAATCGGCGTTTATTGATTGGTTTGCGCAAAAGTGGCCGCGTTTACGGATGATGAGAATTCATTTTTGGGGTTTTTATTTTCTTTTTATTTTTTACTAGTAATGGCGGCGATCTGCGATTTTTAGCGGTACTGCGATATTTCAGCGGACATGTCGGACGATTTTGACACTTTTTTGGGACCATTGGCATTTATACAGCGATCAGTGCTATAAAAATGCACTGATTACTGTGTAAATGCCATTGGCAGTGAAGGGGTTAACCTGCAGGGGGCGCTCTAAGGGTTAAGTATGTTCCCTGGGCGTGTTCTAACTGTGGGGGGACTGCCCTAGCTGGGGAAGGGAAGTGGTCACAGCCTCCATGTACAGGAAGGCTGTGATCAAAGCCCTTCCCCCTTCACAGAGCGGAGGTCCGTGTTTACATACACGGTCCTCCGTTCTTTCACTCCGGGGGGGGGGCATCGCGGGTGGCCGGCGGCAATCGAAGCCGCCGCACCCGCTCCCTGGCCCTCCCCGGACACAGTGAGCGCGCGGGCGCGCCTCCAGCGGTGCGCGCGCTCACTGTGCGCGATCTGGCGGCCGCCGTCATATGATGGCGACTCGCCTTACAGCGCCACTTTGCCGCCGTCAATTGCCGATTGACGGTCGGCAAGTGGTTAAGGAGGCTGAATACAAATGCACGCCACACCTTTCAGATATTTATTTGTAAAAAAACATTGAAAGCCATTTATCCTTTTCCTTGTACTTCACAATTATGTGCCATTTTGCGTTGGTCTATCACATAAAATCCCAATAAAATACATTTAAGTTTTTGGTTGTAACATGACAAAAAGTGGAAAATGTCAAGGGGTATGAATACTTTTTCAAGGCACTGTACCTATCTATAGCCTTTTCTCATTTTGGCTGCACTTTGTTAGGAGTCTGATGCATAAAGGGCTAAGATCTAATAGATACATCCATTACATTTTAATTATACATGTGAGTAAAGCTTCCTATCACAATATTATTTTATAATAACTTCCAACATATGACAACTTTTTTGCAAACTATTATTTGACAAACGCTCTTTTTTGGGGTATCCCTGTCAACATCTGTATATTTCTCTCTTTCCCTTATTAGCTAATAACATCCATCAATCCATCTATCCATTAAGCAATCCGTAAAATAAATAAAGTAAATTCCGCACTATAACATCTTTATGTTCTGTAGTAATAAGCATATACAGTTTTGTATGTATATATTGACTAATAATATAACGATCTATAAAGCTGAACAGATGGCCCAAGAATTGGTTGCCTTTAGAAAAAAGCTAAGGATGGCTTTGCAGCAAGTAACCATTACAGCCTAGAAATGACCCGCAAGCAACAGCTATATAATGTGAACTCCTGTTATAATGAAAGTGAGCGCTTAATAGGGATCATGGGTGACCTAGTGACCTCTAAGCACACACTGTGGAATGAGATTGTGATGGTGAGGAAATAAGGGCGATATAGCTGCAGGATGTGTGGAGACAATACGCCCCTGCTGGCTTTGTAAAGATCAACAATAATGTATTTCATAAATTCTTCATTACAAGAAAAACTAAAGTCACTGTAAGCTAGTAGATTTAATTTTATATAATGAATTCCTTTTTGTCAGACTAGTCCAAGCTTTGTTTTTCCCAGGCCTGCTATTGTATGTTCTAACACTCCCATGTTTGCTTTGATATATTTTTTATTTTAGATTATGAATGGAAAGGTTATCAGTTAAAGAAGAACGATGATCAAAATGAATAAATCAATATGTTATGTACCTATACAGTCTGTTAAACATCTCACTGGTTGTTTTGCAAAAAAACAGTAAGGATTTTGAGATCTCTACCTTGTCTCCTGCAGCTGACAGCTCTCATGTGCACTTCCTTTAACCACTTCAGCCCCGGAAGGATTTCACACTTTAGGACCAGAGCACTTTTTGTGATTCGGCACTGCGTCGCTTTAACTGACAATTGCGCGGTCGTGCGACGTTGTACGCAAACAAAATTTGCGTCCTTTTTTTCCCACAAATAGAGCTTTCTTTTGGGGGTATATGATTCCCTCTGCGCCATTTCTGATCGCCGCTATAAACAAAAAAAGTGCGACAATTTTGCAAAATAAACAATTTTTCTTACTTTTTTCTAAAATACAAATCCAAAAAAAAACAACATTTTTTTCACCGGTTTTGGATGAGTTATATTCTTCCTCATATTTTTGGTAAAAAAAATCGCAATCGGCGTTTATTGATTGGTTTGCGCAAAAGTTGCCGCGTTTACGGATGATGAGAATTCATTTCTGCAATTTTTAGTGGTACTACAATATTGCAGCAGACATGTCGGACCATTTTGACACTTTTTTGGGACCATTGGCATTTATACAGCGATCAGTGCTATAAAAATGCACTGATTACTGTGTAAATGTCATTGGCAGTGAAGGGGTTAACCTGGAGGGGGTGCTGTAAGGGTTAACTGTGTTCCCTCAGTGTGTTCTAACTGTATGGGGACCGGGCTGGCTGGGGGAGGGGAGTGATCACAACCCTTCCCACTCTGTCAGAACGGAGATCCGTGTTTACATACACGGACCTCCGTTCTTTCACTGCGGGGGAGCCATCGCGGATAGCCAGCGGAGATCGAGTCCGCCGCACCCGGTCCCTGGCCCCCCCCCAAACACAGTGAGCGCGCCTCCGGCGGCACGCGCGCTCACAATACTAGTTATCGCAGCCGCCATCAGGTGACGGCGGTTTGTGATAGTGAGCCACATTGCCACCGTCACGCTGCGGCGGGCGGTTGGCAAGTTGTTAATGATGATGACTTTTTTTGGACAAACTAAATACAGAAAGAAGAGCTATGTTCTGGACTATGCATTCTATTTTTCATGCTTTTGACTGACAGTGGAGGCAAGCTGTGGTAGTCATAACCTGGATTGTCAGTGCGGGATGAAAGGAGCAAGTCTGGAGTGGAGCCATGGGTTGGGGCATGTTCTTGATATAAGCAAACAGGCTATGAAAACTATAGGTTACTGCAATATATTTCCATTTATCCAAGGTACATAATAACAACATCAGTGTTTCACAACTCACTGCTGTGCAGCCGTTCAGCCTACATATTGTAATAACATGTAATGTGTGACAGGGAGATGCGCTTTTGATGAAGGTCACTGATGATTTTTTTTTTCAGCTGAACACTGCACTGATCATGGCCAACTAAACTAAAACTGCTATATGCATTATGTTAGATTATGTATGTTTGGAATAAATGGCTTTGTAATATTAGGCTGTATCTGTACTATAAACTGATGGTTCTGTATATACAGTTGCCCACATGGGCATAAGGGAATGATTTGCATGATCCTGTCCACTGTCCTTATTTTATAGATCTGATTGAGGTGAGAGATGCAAATGCCTTTTGTTTTAAAGGAGTTATAAAGGCAGAAGGTTTTTTTTATCTTAACCACTTGCTTACTGGGCACTTAACCTCCCTGGCGGTATGATTATGTCAGGAATTTTGTTCCAAAAGCGGTACGATTATTTTGCATGGAAATTTGGGGTTTTATATTGTAGGCCTGCAATTCTTAGGAATAACTCACTTAAATCTGTCCAAACAACAGTCTAGTAGACATCCCGGGTATGAAAAAGTTTGAAAAATGAAATCATAAATTATAATATAATAAATAACTAAAAATAATTATCAAAAATAATAATATAATAGTAATAAAATTTATTCAATAATGTAATCAAACCAAAAACGCAGAAATTTGCTCAGTTGCAGAATTGTCGCTGTCGTCACTTTCTGTTTCTGATGATAAATTTCCCCAAAAATCAGTATCACTCAATTCTGCAAATGATTCTTATTTACTATCGCTGTTTTCTAGCTGATCAAAAACCACTTTTGACGTAAAGGGACGCTTTTTGGTTGCCATGGACATTGTCATGTTTCCAGGCAGAAAGAATGACATTTATTATATAAAAGTGCATGCAGGGCTCTGGGCAAACCACTAGGGACAAAGGGGATGTGTAATGATTTCATACAGTAATGTAATCTATAAGATTACAGTGTACTGTATGTACTGTGTGTGTTTCACTTTTTGAATTTCCCGCCGGTCTCCGTCCCCGTGCGACGCGACGCTCGCAGGGAACGGAGCCCGGCACACAGAGGCATCGGAGCGGCGGACACAGCCCGCAGACACGGCGGGGGACATCGCTGGATCCAGGGGACAAGGTGAGTAGCGCTGCCTGGATCCAGCGATGCAAGCCCGAGTGTGGCTCGGGGTTACCGCTCTTGGTACTGAAAATCCACCCCGAGCCACACTCGGGAATACCGCTAGGCAGGTTAAACCCCCCTCCTGCCCAGGCCAATTTTCAGTTTTTAGCACTGTCACTCTTTGAATGACAATTGCGCGGTCATGCAACATTGTACCCAAACAAAATGAATGTCCTTTTTTCCCACTAATAGAGCTTTCTTTTGGTGGTATTTGATCACCTCTGCGCTTTTTATTTTTTGCGCTATAAACAAAAAAGGAGCGACGATTTTGAAAAAAGAACAATATTTTTTACTCTTAGCTATAATAAATATCCAAAAATATATATATATATTCATCAGTTTAGGCCAATATATATTCTTTTACTTATTTTTGGTAAAAAAAAAATCGCAGTAGGCGTATATTGATTCGGTTGTGCAAAAGTTTTAGCGTCTACAAACTATGGGAATGGATTTATGGAGATTTTATTATTTTTTTTATTTTACTAGTAATGACAGTGATCTGCGGACATTTTATGAGACCATTGACATTTATACAGCGATCAGAAATTTAAATGGCCACTGATTACTGCATAAATGTCACTGGCAGGGAAGGGGTTAACATAAGGGGGTGATCAAGGGGTTAACTGTGTTCCCTCATTGTGTTCTAACTGTGTGGGGGCTGGGCTGGCAGGGACATAACAGGGATCAGTAGATCTGTCATGTCCCCCCTCACAGTATGGGAAACCGCCCTGTTTACATCAGCGGTTCCCCGTTCTGCCGCTCTGTTAGACAATCGCGGGTCTCCGACAGACATCAAGTCCGCCCGACCCACGGGCACGCTCACGAAGCATGCAGCGGGCTTGAAAGCGTGCCGCCAGCGGCTGCAAGGGCACGCGGGGAGCGAGCAAAGGGGCGGACGTCAATTGATCAGCTATAGCGCGGATCTGAAGAGGTTAATGCATACTATGCATTAAAATAAAAAAAAACATTTTGTGTGTAGCAGCCCCACCTCACAATCCCCTAATTACTTACCTGCGCCCCATCTCTCCCAAGCGATGTCCACGAATGTCTAAGCCGTCCGGGACACTCCTCCAGATTGGCTGAGACACAGCAGCAGCGCCATTGGCTCCCTCGTCTGTCAATCAAAGTCAGTCAGCCAATCAGGGGAGAGAGGGGTGGGGCAGGGTCGGGGCTCTGTGTTTGATTGGACACACGGAGCTCTGACTCAGCTCGGGTGCCCCATAGATAGCTGTTGGCTGTGGGGGCACTCGACAGGAGGGAGGGGCCAGGACCAGTAAAGAGGGACCCGAGAGGAGGATCCGGGCTGCCCTGTGCAAAGCCAACTGCACAGAGGAGGTAAGTATAACATGTTTGTTATTACAAAAAAACGAGACTTTACAATCACTTGAAGAAGGCTCTACTGTGATTATTATAAACTGAAAAAGCTATACTAATCAGGTCCTGTAATGCCACCATACCTTTTAGAATATCTATGTATACTCACAGTTTGGTGTGAAGGCTGCATACAACAACCGATAATAAAGTAAGGCTATGGGGTTGATTTACTGTGCACTTTGCAAAGTGCAGTTGCACTCTACAAGTGCAGTTGCTCCAGAGCTCAGTAAATCAGTAGAAGCTCTGCTAAGTTCCACCATCCAACCATGTGCAAGGAAATTTTTTTTTTTTTTCCCTTGCACGTGATTGGGTATTCTTTGCAAAGTGAAGCTTTACTTGATTTACTAAGCTCTAGAGCAACTGCAGTTTGCAAAGTGCACAGTCCATTTGACTTTAGTGAATCAACCCCAATATATTTTGGATATAACACCACCAGTTCTGCCTGAATCTCTACCCAGTCTCTCCTTTCTGGTATCATCTGTCATAAGTATACATGCCCATTTGATCTTTGAGTTATCCAGAGCTTAGTCAAGATACTGCTTACAACCAAAATAGGTACTAAAGGGATCTGAAAAGTAACTATGCACCCTTTTGGGCTAGGCATCCATCAAAAGAGTAAATATATTCTACTAGCAAGCGGAATATGATTATTCATGTGTGAGCTGCCATACAATAGGTGATATTTGGACTCTAAACCAGAACTGTCCTTTGTGGTGCCAATCCCAAACAACGAGGCATATACCACCACTGTTGTTAAAAAAAGTTTCATCCCTTTCTTTGAAGTTCAGATATTTGGATCCTGGAGGAATGCTGTGGTCAGTCTGCTGTATGCAGTGCTGTGAAAAATATTCAGTGTAGTCACTAAGTGACATTACAATAATGTGTACAATGTTGCCATTGGCTAGGGGATGGATCTGGAGACCTAGGGGTGAATCTGTTAGTTCAAGTTAGATGCCCTTAAAGCACATATAGAATCACAAACAAAAATGCAATATATTAGAGATTGGCTGATGTAATGGCTGTATTTGTTTTCTTTTTTCAGACCTTTTTTTCCTTTTTTTTTTAAAGTGATTGTAAAAGGTTATTGATTTTAGTTATTTATTTATTTTTAATAATAAACATGCCATATTTAGATAACACAGGAGCTGCGCTAGTAAATATTCAAGTTCGGGTTAGTCCTTGGATATGGATATTGAAGTGGACCAAAAAAGCTGGACTCCCAATATGGACTCAATTAGGAGGTTGACAGGTCACACAATGTCCTTAGACTCCAAACATATATAAATCGAAAAGGTATAAGCAATCCACCACCACCAGGATTAAAGGCTTACCAGCCCGCAGCTTTCACCGCGCTCAAAGATGTAGATGGCTAATCCTCCTTCCTGTATCTGGTCAGGTGGGGGCGAGTCCCCTAGAGAACCCACATCCAGGAACTCCCAGGTATCGATAAAGACGACAAACATAGGAGAGAGAGGGACCATATAGTGTAATATGTACTAAACACCACCTGGTAAATGATGGACCACTTTCACCAAACACCCTTGTGTGTGCATTCCACCACCACCAGAAATCAAGGCTTACCAGCCCGCCAGATATATAGCACTGTATATAGGGGGTCAGCTCTTCCTCTGCATACACCAATCGATAGATTATGGACCTCGCTAGGTAGGTTCAGACCAGGCTCCAAGTAAGATCCAATTCAGTACCGACATCAGGCGTGGAGTTGTGTTCTTACGGAGGAACTCACGTGTGTTGCTGGAGAGCGGCTGCTAGCTGTGTCACCTGCAGAGAATTCAGTTGGCTGGAATGCTGTACACAGACTTTGGGCCTAGCTCTGGCTGTAGCAGCACACAGGGTTCCTCACTGATCGATCGCGCTGTTCCAAGAGGTCATATTTAGGCCTCATACATGGGCGTTATTAACACCGCATTTTTGAGCTGTTTTTACAGCTTAAGAACGCCACACCATGTTATTCAATGGCCTCATATACACGTTGACGTTTTTGAGCTGTAGATGGCATTGGCGTTCTTAAGCTGTAAATCGAATGCAGAACCTGCGCGTTCTGAAGCTGCAGCGTTAGAGCGTTTTTGACGCTGAGCCGGCAAAATGCTCAAAAATGATCAATAATGCGCATTAGCGACATAACAACGTTAACCGTCGTTTTTAGCGCTGGTGTTTTATGTTTTAAAATGTCCAAAAATAGCAGAGGGATGTCTTTTTAAGTGAAACGCGACTTAGCGCTGATGCTCAATAGCGCGCATTAACGCCAATGCAAAACGCCTAAGAAATTGGGTTTTTAACGCAGATTTTTTCCTGGCATCGGTACCGACGGTACAGCTCGTTTTTTCAAAATGCCCGTGTATATGAGGCCTCCTCCTCTTCTAAGCCGCTTGCTATGGGGCCACACGTGGGGGCTCAATCCCGAGTCAGCACGGCTCGACACCACTGCCTGTCCTTACAAGGTATTAGTGCATTTCTTGCACATTTGAGGAAATGCGAGAAGAAACACAAGTTTTTGTCACGTTTCCACTACGCCCAAATGTGAACGGAGCCTAAGAGGAATTCAATGTACAGGGTTTACATACCCTTTAAGTGAAGTAACAACCTTGTCCCCTGTGCCCTGACTGCCTTTGGGTGCCAAATACAAGAAATAAGCACAAGAATAACATTATAACCCTCTTTAAAACATGAATGAAAAGTATAGTATACTGGAATAATTACTGTTGTTCGGTTCATTGTATGGTTCCCTTTCCAGTCAGCCTCTTTTACATTTTCTTGTTCTGAATTCATGAATTATTCATTGTAAAATATATTTTATCCAGTATTTACTGGTCACAATTCTAGCCAGTGTTTCTCAGATAGCAGAACATATCATAAATATCCATGAGATTGTAAATGACAGATAGGAATGACCATATAAGATGTACATTTGTTCGAGGCACAAGAGTCTCTTGCTTTATATTTGTTGTGAGCGATGATGACACCTATTTATATCCAACAAAAAATCAAGGAAAATGGTAATTATGAGACTGTATGTCTTCAGTTGGAAATATCATTGCTTGCATTACACATATTTAAATTGCCCATTTTAATCTGTATCCAGTATTCTCAGTTTACAAAAGATATTATGTCATGCATTGTGAGTCATATAGTGTCATGCAATTAGCTGTAATATAATTTGCTTTGCACCTCACTGATCAGACCAGGATCACAATTTGCAATATTTTGTTTACAACAAGGATATTTTTTCATTGCTTCTTTTCCCTAAAGACTTGGTTTTCCTTGCTTTTTACCAACTAGTAATCAAAATATTTTGTAGGATCTCACATTTGTAAACATTCTGAAATAGGAAAGAAGATACTTGTCGAATTACATCAAGTAGCTCCTATCTAATAATTACTGAAAAGTGACATGGTAGAATGAGCAATGAGAGGAGGAGGTAGCAGGAAAAGGTTTTTGGTGCTGCATAGTTATAGCAGGGCTGCAGATGTGATCATATTTTGCACATAATAGACTTAAATCGAAAAGCTAACACACCAGGATAAAGATACCTATTTCAAAAAAGCAACAGTTATTTTGAGACTAAGATTTGAAAACTACATTCACATGGCTAAAATAAAGATCCTTACTCTTGTGATAAATCTTTGTGAATTAAGATGAAACTCTTCCCATCATGTATCTACCAAAACAAAGAAAAACACTTCTTGATGTAAAGCAGCCCATAGAGTACTTTATTTTGTTGTTCAACCAGCAGGTTGAATAAAAAAGCTGACTTGATTTCCCCATCCACATACTCAATGGTGGCGGGAGTGGCAGGGTATAGCCTGCAGTGCTGATGTAGCAGGAGGGAAAATCTGACAAGATGATTGTATAGAAGTTTATAAACTAGATTGACTTCTGTACTACCTCCCTATCCAAGCATTGATCGAAATCCGGCTGGTCCCTGCTGAATCGGCCACATTTTGAACCAAGTATGGCCGGCTTAAGGCTTGCCATACATTATCCATTTTTTTAATAATGTTTATGATAGTCTTATATTCTATGGATTGTTGCACCCTGTTTGGCTCAGGTTTGGTCAGTCTTTGCAAATGATCTATGGTGATTTTCTTTTCCTAAGGGAAAGACAACAACAGAAGATTATCCACATGCGGCCAAAATAGAGCACATATTCAGATTGATTATTGCACATGTTAACAGCATTCAATGAGTGTCTCTATTTTGGACAAACCAAATAGCTGCTTACAAGATATTACATTTTAGTACAATTTGTATTATTTCATTCGGCCACTGCATTTTTTTAAGCCAATATGTTTCATTTTGTTTTGGATAGAGAGGGAAAGGGTTAGAGTCTCTGTCATGAACCTGTAGTACAATTCATGTCCTGTCTGTTTGCTTACCTCTTTGGTTGTGTCAGCTTAGAGGCCGTGCACATCATCACCTGGGTGCTAAGTAATCTTCCCTCTGTAGAACTTCACCCCAGTCTCCAATTAAGGAAACACTATTTAAGACCATGTGCTGTAGCCTTGTTGCTGACCAATTATTGCGTGTTAGGCTAGTGTGGTTGCTTCTGCCGTGTGCTCTTTATTTGTTTCAGTGTATCTCAGCTTGTTCTTTGATCTTTCTTGTCTCCTAGTGTCCCCAATCTCGGCTTGTTCTTTGACCTTCCTTGTCTGCTAGTGTCCCTGACCTTGGTGGGCCTCCTGCCTGTTTCTGTCTGCTTGTAGCCCTGACCCTTGGCTCTCCCACTGACTGTCTCTTGATATCTTGCACTGTTGCTTTCTCTCCATTTCACCTGTAGCCTGCTGCGAGCATGAGCTGGGGGACCCCGGGGGCTGCAACCTGGATCCAGTTGCAGTCAAGCCCATCCTCACCACCAGAGGCCCTGGGGAACACCTTCTGGCTCTTAGACTCCGCGCCCTGGGGAAACCTATGGGTTTTATCTATTTCTGAGTTCTTACGGAAGTGATTTTTTACTCACTTTCTGTCAGGAAAGTGGAAAATATAAAGTCTAAAAGATAACATTTATTGAATTTTAATTCTTCTCCAGTCTAACCAAAAAAAAATAAAAAATCATGGCTGGAGTTGGGCATTAACGATTTGCATTTAGACTTGCACAGATTGTAGAAGTATATATATATTGTACTGCAGACCCCCATGGTCACACTGTTACATCAAGGATACAATAATATACACGATAATCTAATATCTACAGTAGCATGGTTGGAACTAATTTCTTGGATCTAAAAATTGGCACTGAGAGATCTACCCATTTTTTAATCACTGGAACCCATTCAATCTTTTCTCTGCAATTTGACCAGTGTTCAGAAGTGGGCTCAGATGGTAAAGGGAATGCACCATGTTATTGTGTAAATGCCTGCAGGGCCCAGTTGTTCAGATGGATGCTCTGATCTGTCTCGTTTCATGCTTTAAGATTGTGTGAGAGCAGAAATATTTATGTATCTTATTAGCTGTATCACAGAATCTTCATCCCAAAATTCTACATTCAAAATAATACAGATCTATGGAACAAGAAAAAACATTTGGACTTTATGCCTTGGTAGTGATGATCGTGGCTTATCACAAATGTGTAGAAGTTTATGTAGCTGAGATGAGGAGCAGAGAAGATGTTCTCCACTTCTCATTACAGCACACAGCGAAGCTGTCATTGACTGCAACACAATTGGCCAGTTTATGAAGGCGCACACCAAAATTTTAAAAAAATGGTGTGCCCCCCCCCCCCCAAATCCATACCAGACCTGAAGAGCCTGGTATGGACTGGATAGGGACCCCACACCGTTTTTTTTTTGTTTTTTTTACATTTTTCTATTGCCATGTGTTTTTTTTCTTTAGAAATGTCATTTTTGCTGCAGCATGTTCTATGCATGCTACAGATGCGCCACTTTATAGGCAGACTAAGGGGATCCCCCAGGCACTATATTTAAAGTTTTTTTTTCTTTTTTTATTGTTGCATTATAAGTAGTGTTGAGCGAACCCGGACTGTAACGTTCGGGTCCGTACCGAACTTTCGGGTGTCCGTGGCACGGACCCGGACCTGGACATTTCACAAATCGTTCGGGTTCGGTCCGGGGTTCTGCTATTTTACTCCACGTGTTGAGAAGCTGCAGGGCAGCCAATCAACAAGCGTTTCACTGGTTTGCCCTTAGACTCATTTTATCGTCTTGGGGCCTGGCTTGGGCTTGCTAAACACTTTACAGGTCCAGGCCCAGGCACGGTGCCTGTGGGCTTTCAAGCCATGCCTGGGCTTGCAATGTCAGGCCCAAGCGAGTTGTGATGAATATTACGTTGTTATTTTTTTCTTTTTTTTTGAAATTTATATCACGGACCCCCTAGGGGAATCAGACGGATATTTCACCGCGTAGACATCGTACGTATCTTGTACGACGTCGTTTTTACTGTAAAGATTTCTTTTTTTTGTGTACCGTTATCTTTTTACATTTTTTTTGTTTTTTTTTT
>BLSH010443659.1:149330-160389 GCA_018402905.1 Glandirana rugosa | reverse complement strand
TGTGCTAAACAGTATTACATTGTTATTGCAGAACAGAATGTAGTTAGGAGATAAGAGCGGAGGAAGGGCAGGAGGCACAACCAGAGATCAGCAGTGAAGCATGCCCAGAAGAAGGCCATGAAATCATTGAATCTCAGGTGGGGGCATCCAGCAAGATGCAGAAGATCAGATTCCATCGAGCATTCCAATGGAGGCAGCAGGGCCCAGCAGAGTTACCCGCCATCCAAGACCCAGTAGAGCTAGACCACAGAGGAGTAGTGAAAACATGGAGCGTTTTGCGAGACTCATGGAGAGACTTGAACTAAAGTTAGATAGCCTTGAGTCCACCGATCAAACTTTTGGGATGCAGGTGGCGGGATTGCTCAAAAACGTGAGACCAGAATGCAAAAATGACAAGTTTTCAACGTACACCAATGGCAATGCTTGACCATTCTCAGTTGACTCAGAGCAGTAGTGGAACAGCACATCCTGACAGCAACCCTGTTTATCATGAATTATAATTTTCAGTTTTATTTTGGTTTATGTTTATTGTTTAATTTGTTTATGTTTTTTTCTAAACCAGTGTTCTCCAAACTTTGGCCCCGGGGCCAGATGTGGCCCTTTGCTTGCCTTTATCAGGCCCTTGGGACACTATACCTCCCACTTTTACAAGGCACTATTCCTTCTACACCAATAATAGGGCATTATTCCTTTCACTGACACCAAATGTAGGGCACTATTCTTCCCACTAACACCAATGATGGGGCACTATCCCTTCCCCTGATCCCAACAATGGGCCAGCAATTCTCCCAATGACACCAATGAGAGGGCACTATTTCTTCCCCTGATACCAACAATGGGGCAATATTCCTCCCACTAATAACAATGATGAGGCGTTTTCTACTCACACTGGCCATAGCCTGGCCCCCTCAAAGTCTTAAGGACAGTAAACTGGCCCTTTATTCAGAAAGTTTGGAGACCCCTGATCTAAATGACAAAAAGAAGAGAAGGGAGAACCGACCTAGTGTAATTTCAGCAAAGTATTTTTATGTGTATGGACTCTTACTTTTGGACTTGTTTAGTATGTTTGAGTTTTTACATATTTTGTAAAATAATTTTATATTGCGCTACATCCTTTCTTTGTTCGTATTGCTGAGACAAGGTGGGGGCAGAGATGAAGGGGCGTCACAGCTGCAGGAGAGGTGCGAGGGCCACATGAACTGGCCAGGAGGGCCAGATTTGCCACGCAGTCTCTATGTTCACCACATGTGTTCTATGTAAATTGTTTTTGCTATATTTACATAATATACTTCTTTCCACAATGTTGCTGTATTTCTTTATTTTTTGAATGTTTGTGTGAAATGTTGTGCAATGTATGTTGTGTTGTATGTTGTTTCTTTCCACAATTTTGCTGTATTTCCTTACTTTTTGCATGTTTGTGTGAAATGGTGTGCAATGTATGCGATGCATTAGTGTGATAATAAGTCTTTGAGTCGGTGAGATAATCCTCCGAAACAATGTATTCTGTCTCTCAAGAGGAATGGAAACCAGACCAAGCAATTCATCAAAACTGTTGAAAAAGTGGTATATGAGGTCATTTACTACATTCAAAATAACATATATCAACCAATGGTATTTGCACATACATTAAACCCATTGTGCCAACCATAAAGCCTAGTGTATCAATGCACACATTAACCACTTAACCTAACATCTACCAACCCCCCTACATTAATCCCTTTTGCCCCAACTCTAACCCTGACATTAACCCCTTTTGGCCCAACCCTGACATTAACCCCTTTTGCCCCAACCATAACCCTGACATTAACCCCTTTTGGCCCAAACCTGACATTAACCCCTTTTGGCCCAACCCTAATCTTGACATTAACCCCTTTTGCCCCAACCCTAACCCTGACCCTGACATTAACCCCTTTTGCCCCAACCCTAACCCTGACATTAACCCCTTTTGCCCCAACCATTACCCTGATATTAACATACCTTTGTTAAAATATGTAGACAATGATCAGTTTCACAAAAGCTAAAAAAAAAATATTTTAGTATCAGAATTTATTTGAACTACAGCAAGAAATATTATTTAGAATACAAAATACAGTATGTGATAGCATCAAAAAATCATTAATAACTCAATACCAATGCAGGCAAAGTCAACAGGATCAAAATAAAGTTAAGAGATAGCAGCCATTTGCCATTCTATTTCACCAGCCGGTGAAATGAAATAGGAAGCGAATTGATCGCAAATAGTGCCACCATCGCAGGTTCCCCGAGTAGCACTGAGGTAAGTAACTTCCAGGTCATGCATGAGGGAATCCTTGAAACGATACCCATCACGGAACCCTAACAAAATTGTGTAGCACACATGCTGCTTTGACAGCAGTAATCGCATTTTGCAGATGTAATGAAATTGACATGTGCAATACCCTCCATTTAGAGTACTCCACCACTTTTCTTGCCCTTGAGAGATGATAATTGAACACTCTCTTCTGGGTATTCAGATTCCTGCTTGAATAAGGCCTTATTAGGTGTTCCCCCAATGCAAATGCCTCATCTCCGATGTACACATACGGTAGTGGGGGGTTCAGTTGTGCCTGGAAGAGGAGAGTTCTCTGGTCTCTGGAAGGTCTAGACGATTTGCTGTAAGTCTGACCAAAGGAGGAATTTGAAAATATACGGGAATCAGAGCTACTTCCATATGACCCTATATCTATGTATGAAAAGCAGTTATTTGCGTTGGCAAAAGTGAGAAGTACAAAGGAGCAGTATTTTTTATAGTTAAAAAACATACTGCCACTACCAACAGGCTTAACCACACGTATGAGCTTTCCATCAATTGCTCCAACGCAATTGGGGAAATTGCATCATGCCTCAAAGAGTCTAGCAATATCCCGCCAATCCTCCTGTGAAAGCCTCTTCATCGCAATGCTGTTAAGCACAGTCCATAAGACTTGGTATGTCTCTTGAGTGATGTAGCTCACAGTGTATATGTCCACCATGAACTCATAATGAAGGCTTACTAATGAATGACCGGTTGCCAGGAACCTGAAAGACAAAATTCATATTTGATTATGTTCCTACTTATATTTTGTAGTAAAAGTTCTTCAGACAAGATGAAAGGGCCTACATGAATGCTACAAGCAGCACTTGAAAAACATTGTGAAGGCAAAGAGTGGTTCTGGGGCCCAGAAAATTTTCCTTTATGTGCATGCGGGAGACCTAGAATTCCTGCATCCATTCATGAGTTTGAGAGAGTGAGCTAAAATATAAAAGTGTATGCATTGCCAAAAATATGGTTTAGTGTAGTGTGTTAGTCATTGAGATACTCCTTCGGTATGAAGTGTTCTCTCTTTGAAGATGACTGGAAACTAGGCCAAGCAATTCATCTAAACTGTTTAATATATATATATATATATATAAGGTCATACTGTATTCAAAATAAGACATGTCAGCCAATGGTAGTTGCACACACCCTTTGCGCAACCCTTACCAAAAGTCTATCAACATTACCCGTAACCCACATATTAACCCCTTTGTGCGTATTCTAACCTTACATATCTACCTACCGCAACCTTACATATCTACCTATGCTCACATTAAAGTGGTTGTATCCCCTTAAAACAAAAAAATAAAACAACCTGCAAGGCAAAGACATAATGAGCTAGTATGCTAGCTCATTATGAAATACTTGCCTTAGAACAAAGCTCCCGCAGGTCCACCCGGTCCCCGATGAGGGAGCTGCCATTTTACCTCCGTGGATCCTTCCGGGTTTGCGGCTCCGGCGCATGCATGCGGGAGCCTGCCTTTACGGCAGACTTTCCGGCAAGGTCCAGCGCTATGCACCGGGCCTTCGCCGGGACATCACTGCGCATGAGTCGTAACGTCAGCGGCTGCTTGCAGGGGGAATATCTCGTAAACCGTACAGGCTTAGGAGATATTCATTTTACCTAAGGTAAAAATTAAATTTTTGATATTACAACCCCTTTGCACCTACCATAACCCTAACCTAACATTATTGCATAGGTAATTACCTTGACAGAGACATCCACTTATAGTTGTAGAACTTGTCCTTCTTAGATTTTCAAACATGGCCCAAAACTAGCCTCTGGTATCACGATTGGAGATGATCGGATGGATCCAATAACAACATCTTGTCATCCTCATCCTCCGCTTCCTCTCTTTCTCTTCCTCTTCCAACAAAACTGCCAGACCGGCTGTTATGGCAGCCGACATTAGTAGGGGCAAACTGGACATTTTGAAGGGTCAGAGCACACAAAGGGAACCGGAAACAGACACAGGGAACAGGGAAGTGAACAGGAAGAGGAATGAAGTCAGTACATATATTTGTCTGATTGGACACAGGCAAAGTCGTCTGGCATGGAAGTCGCTTTGAACCGAGGTTGCGCATTAAGTCGCGCTGATATCGCCTAGCAAAGTCGCTCTTAAGTTGGGTTGCCCCTGTGTGAATGCAGCCTGAGATGCACCAAAATGTGTTTAGGAAGCATAATATTTGTTGTCCAGGGTCATCTGTCCTTAAATGTGGTGACTGTATTAATTCTCAGCAAGAACATTTCCAGCAAGTACAGAGAATACAAATTGATCTTGTTGTGTTTTTGTCACTTTCTGTGAGCTTAAGCCTGGGTTCACACTATTGTGAGCACAGACATTGCATGTGATTTGCACCCGCACTGCTGTTGTATGGCTAAACTCGCATTGGATTTGCATAAAAAAGGTGCAAGGACTTTTTTTTTCCAGCAATGGAATCGGATCGCATGGGTTTTCACACCCATGCGATCTGACTCCTGTCCAAATCCACAGTTCGCACTGCGATCTGTGAACTGATCTGGCCCGCCGTCATTTTACGACAGTCCTTTGAAGTGGAATACCATTGTTATGGCAGCAGATAGCTACCATAACACCAGTATTTTTTTTTTCTGTGGCCGTGTCGGACAAAAGTGGTCTCAGCAGCGGATTCCCCGCAAGATCACTTTTATCAGTGGCGGTAGAGGTGCCCCCCCTCTGCCGTTTTTCTGTCATCGCTGCTGCTTACCGGTGCCGTCGGTTGCGGTGGAGATCATCAAGTTCCGCTGCCCCCAGTGCCTGGATGCCAAGTGAGCGGAAGATGCTGCCTACTCGGCTCCATAGCATTGACTGGCGGAAGCAACGTCACAAGTCACTTCTGCCCATAGCTCTTAAAGAAGACATTTTTTTTTCAATGTAATTTTTTTCTTTTTTTTATTGCGTTCAAGTGTAAATATGAGATTTGAGGTCTTTTTGACCCCAGCCAGATCTCATATTTAAGAGGTCCTGGCGTGCTTTTTTCTGGCAATGTTTACATTTCTTGTAATAGGAATAAAAGTTATCAAATGTTTTTTTGAAAGGACAGTGTAAAAATAAAAAGTAAAATAAATAATTTAAAAAAGTCCTGCCCGCATATGAAAACGGTGTTCAAACCACACATGTGAGGTATCGCCGCAATCGTTAGAGTAAGAACAATAATTCTAGCACTAGACCTCCTCTGTAACTCTAAACTAGTAACCTGTAGACATTTTAAAAGTCGCCAGTGGAGATTTTTAAGTTGCAAAGTTTGTCGCCATTCCGCAAGCGGGTGCAATTTTGAAGCAATTTACATTGCATAACATTATCTTTCACAATATGGAAAAAAAGTTGGGCTAACCTTACTGTTGTCTTATTTTTTAACTCAAAGAAGGGAATTTTTTCAAAGAAAATTGCGCTTGTAAGACCGTTGCGCAAATACGGTGTGGAATAAAGTTTTGCAACGACTGCCATTTTATTCTCTAGAGTGTTAGAAAAAAATATATATACTATTTTGGGGTTCTAAGTAATTTTATAACAAAAAAAACTGGCTTTAATTTGTAAACACCGAACTCCAAAATGAGGCTCGGTCCTTAAGTGGTTAAACTGTCCTCAAACTACAAGTCCACCTCAACGTAAATCACACCCCTCATTCTGCAGCCAGGCCCACTGCTCAGTAACACACAACATGTCTGTTCTCTCCTCTCCAGCCACAAGGAGATAAACAAATTGGCCTTACTTTATGTAACCATTACTGCACTGTACACACATCCCATAATGATATATTATACACACTGTACTCTGCTGTAATTCACTATTAGAAATATTCCTCCTCCTCATGCTGTAGATTTGAGATCTTTATAACAGCAATCAGTGCTGGTATGGTGTATGTGAGAACATCCCCAGCCTCACCACAGAAAGAAAGAGCCGAGATGTTTTATATCAACATGTGACACAAGTAAATGTCGGCATGAGAAAAATACAAAAAAGTGCAGCGTTAACTTACTAATCAATAACACAATAGTGGTGAAACCCTCTAATGTATAGAAATCTCAATAAACTTCAATATTACCACAATACCGGTCTCTGTGATATGTAACATCACATATAATACACATCACACTGAACATAAGACATAAAAATGAAACTTTGCAGGGATGGTGGAAACCCCTCCTACAGACATATGAGTACGGTGTCAGTAAACAGTGCAGCCTCATCAGTGCAGCCTATCAGTGCTCATCGGTGCAGCCTATCAGTGCCCAGCAGTCATGCCTCATCAGTTCAGCATATCAGTGTCCATCAGTGCCCATCAGTGCGGTCTCACCAGTGCCACTTATCAGTGCCCATCAGTGCGGTCTCACCAGTGCTGCTTATCAGTGCCCATCAGTGCGTTCTCACCAGTGCCGCTTATCAGTGTGGTGTCACCAGTGC
Organism: Glandirana rugosa; assembly: GCA_018402905.1. Classification (NCBI taxonomy): domain Eukaryota; kingdom Metazoa; phylum Chordata; class Amphibia; order Anura; family Ranidae; genus Glandirana; species Glandirana rugosa. The sequence continues at coordinate 153,651 of BLSH010443659.1, read as the reverse complement.
TCGTCAGTGCAGTGTCACCAGTGACCATCAGTGCCATGTCACCGGTAACCATTAGTGCGGTGTCACCGGTGACCATCAGTGCGGTGTCACCAGTGGCCATCAGTGCCGTTTCAACAGTGCTCATCAGTGCAGAGCAGGTATCAATCACAGATCACCCGCATGACAGAGCTGAGATGATGTCGAGCGGTGACAGGTCTGGTATGTGGTAGGTGTGGAATGTGAGACACCGCTCACTGTAAGTTCCCTACCTGCATTGTGATATACAGCGCAGAGCACACTGTTCCAATGCAGTTAGGTAACTTACAGCGAGCGGTATCTCACATAGCACAGATACCAGACCTGTCACTGCCCGACATCATCTCTGCTCTGTCATGCAGGTGATCTTTTTTTTTTTAACAGAAGCTTTATTTATGTTTCAATACATTCAACTAAAAGCCGTGGTACGTTCTCATAGGGTAGTCATAAGTCACTTAGCCATACAATCCACACAGTATATTCGTTTCAGACGTATAGCATACAGGTACAGGACAGGGCAATTTACATCAATACATTGTACCCTCCTAGAAGTAGCAATTCCAAGTTACCTGTTGAGGGGGGCCTTGGGGGCCAGGAGCAGCCACCAGAAGGGGGGGCAGGGATCCTGGACCACAGCCCTCCATCCATACATCTATCTCAGGGTGAGGTAATAAAACTAGTCACCATAGTGTCTCCTCCTCGAACCACAACATGCAGTATGCTCCGAACCCTACTCCAGTATCATTCTGCGCTCGCTGACCCTGTCCGCCCAGAGTTTATCAAATTTTTTTGGGCAGTTGCGGCCCATATAGGTCAATTTATAGAAAGGCAGTGCAGAATCCACCAGGGTTTGCCACTGTCGAATTGTTGGCGGAAGGGGTTTGTTCCATTGCAGGAAAATCGCTTTCCTGGCATAGAATGCCGCAAAGAGCTTTTTGGATAGTGGAGCCTCCAACATGTCACATATTCCGAACAGCAGTGGTATAGGGTCACGAGGGACCCTAAGCTGTCCTATGGAGTTAATACTTGTAACCACCCCCTCCCAATACATTTGAATTTGTGGGCATGTCCATACGATATGGAAGAAGGATCCCTCCATAGATCCACATCTATGGCATGCTGGGCTGTGCTCAGGGTAGATTTTGGACAACTTTAGGGGGGAGTAGTAGACCCTATGTAAGAATTTCAGTTGTGTGAACTTATCTCGGGCTGAAATCATAAGGGGGAGATACTGCCGGACGCCTTCCTCCCAATCATCATCAGCCAGTGTAGGAACATCCAGTTGCCAGGCCGAAAACAGCCTGGACACCCTGGAGGTGTCAAAGCCAATCGAGATTGCATAAGCCGCAGACAGGGGTCTATCACCGTTCCCCGTCCCCAGCATACTCTCAAGGGAAAAGGCCTCCAGCAGTATCGGTCGGGGAAACTGGGCCCGATAAGCGTGCCTCAGCTGTAAATATCTGAAAAACATGCGTTTGGGCAAGGCATATCTGTGTCCTATAAGTTCGTCAAAGGTAAGTAGTCTCCCGTCCGAAACATTATCACCCAGAGTTCTTATCCCGCCTCGTGCCCAGACTATCGGGTCTGGGATCCCCCGGAAGTGCGGTAGCCTCGGGGTTCCCCCACAAGGGAGTGCTCGGAGACCTCTGGTCAGGTTTCTCCAATTTAGCCAGCAGTTTTCCACACCTTCAGGGTAGTGAGCATTGGAACAGTAATACCTGGGTTAGAGCGGGGGCCCCTATGGATCAGGTTCCTAAGCTCAGCATAGGAGCGCCGCCTCAAGCGTAGATGCCGGGTTGGCCGGCTCCTTCTACAGCCACCATCGGACGGAGACCAGAACCGCGGCCCAGTAATACCTGATGAAGCTCGGTAGGGCGAGTCCCCCCAAGGTACTGGGAAGCTGAAGGGGGTCCCCCTGCTCCAAATAAATGAGGAGACTATATTTTCAACTTTAGCAAAAAAGGAGCGTGGTATAAGGACTGGGGTTTGCCTAAAAATATACACAAACTTAGGAAGGATAGACATTTTAGTTAGGTTTACTCGGCCTACCAGGGATATGGGGAGTGTCTTCCAAGCCGCACATCTCCGAGAAAGGTGGCAGACCACTAGGGTCAGGTTTAGAGTGACAAACTGGGAAAGGTCTCTATGGATCACAATACCTAAGTACTTAAATTGGGATACTGTCATCAGAGGAGTATCAGCCGACCCCGCCACCACCGCAGTATGCAGGGGAAAGAGAATCGACTTCCCCCAGTTGATACAAATGCCCAAATATCTGCCAAAGGTATCAATAATGGATAGCGCTGCCTGCAGTGAATGATTGTTGTTCCTCAGATACAACAAGGTATCGTTGGCGTAGAGAGAAACCTTCTCCTGCACAGGGCCCACAGGAATTCCCCCAACAGATGAGGAATTCGGTAAGAGTATCGCCATTGGCTCGATCGCATGGGCAAATAGGGCCGGCCACAGGGGGCGCCCCTGTCTGGTGCCCTTGCACAGGGAAAAGGGGGGGGAGCTCCGATCTAGTGCGTACCCAAGCCGCCGGGGATCGATACAGGGCCTGCCCCCAGGAAATAAAGCCTGGGCCAAATCCAAATCGACACAGGAGCTCCCAGAGATAGTTCCATTCTACTGAATCGAACGCTTTTTCCACGTCTAGGGAGGCCACTACGTCAACCGGCTCAAGGAATTCAGTCGAGGACAGCACTGTAAAAAGTCTCCTGAGGTTAATACCTGTCCCCTTACCCGGCATAAACCCCGTCTGGTCTCCATGAACCAGGGTAAGGATAACCTCATTAACCCACCCAGCCAGGATTTTCGCTAGTACCTTAGTGTTGAGTAAGGATATGGGGTGGTATGAAGCACAGAACTCAGGGTCCTTACCTGGCTTGGGGATCACCACGATGATCGCTTCAGCCATGGTGGCCGGCAGGGCACCCCCCTCAAGGTCTCTTGCAGCATCCCATGTATCTTGGGCAGCAGCTGCTCCCCGTACTGTTTGTAAAACTCCGGGGGAAGGCCATCCACCCCCGGGGTCTTCCCCACCTGCAGGGCTCAAAGAGCCTGCCGCACCTCCTTAAGGGTGAGTGGCACTTCCAGGCGCTCTCGCTGCAATACAGAAAGTGTCAGAAAAGATATCTGGTCCAGGTAAACCTCTAGCTCCGAGTCCGAATATGTCGCCCGAGAGGAATATTGATCCCTGTAGTAGGAGGCGAAGCGGGCTTTGATGGCCAGGGGATTCAAAAGGATTCTCCCATCGTCATCTCTGACATGGGCTATGGTAGTAATCGGTTGTTGCTCTTTAGACAGCCATGCAAGGAGCCTACCCGTCTTTTCCCCCTGTTCATAGATACGTTGAGTCTGTGCTAACTGTCTCTTTTTGGCCTTGGCCACCCGCAGAAGGGCCACCTCACGGTACGCCGCCTGCATGTCCAGACCTGTGATGGGATTCCTAGAAAGGGCATACTGGGATTCCAGAGCCTCGGCCTCCTCAATAGTGATTGCTGCGTCGCATGTAGGTGATCTTTCATTGTTAGCGGGCGGCTGGGGGAGCGGCGCTGGCAGGGAGGAGGGAGCAGAGGAGGAGGAGGAAGGAGGGAGGAGGACACCACCTCAATCGGTGACAGACCAGGGGCTGTGAGACCCCCTCCGCCCACTACAGCAGGGAAGTACATCCCTGCTGTCCTTTAGGGAACTACATGTAGGCGTGCCAGACTGCTGGTTGAGAGTAAAGGTTGAAGAGCAACCAGTGGTCTTACAAACAGTATGTCACAGGGAAATAACATTTTTTCAGCAAGTTCTGCAGGCTACTACAGAGGAATTACAAAGCTTAGCAGAAGATGGATGGCATAGTTGGTGAAAGTAGAAGATCAGCAACAAGCAGGCCTGTACTGGCCATCGGGACTACCGGGAGTTTCCCGGTGGGCCGATGGCTCAGTGGGCCGGTTCAGTGTCACTGTGACACTGAGACACCTGTCATAGTAATGGCTATCAGGGCTACCGGTCATGTCCGGACGAACAACGACTAGAAGATGAAAGTGGTTGATACGGTAGGTAGAAGACGATTCGAAACATTAAGGAGACATCATCGGACGTCTTGAACGACTTTTTTACAATAAAGGGACACTGTATGACAAACATTCTGGTGACCAACGAGAAGTTGGAAATGAGAGTTGGTCGTCAGACCGTGCGGATGTACATCAAGGGATTTCCTGTCGTCCCTACATGAAGGGACGACATCACCCGCCTCCCCCAGAGTGTCGGGGACCAGACAGTGGCTAACTCCACCACAGGAGGAGGGAGGAAG
>BLSH010443659.1:67341-110638 GCA_018402905.1 Glandirana rugosa | reverse complement strand
ATCTGTCCCTCTAAGCAACAGCTGGAAACTCTCCCTTTAGAACTAGGAGGTGATTTTTGAACAATAATGTGTCACTTACAGCAACAGCTGGCCCTTTAGGAGTAGGCAATGATTTTTGAACAATACTCTGTCCCTCTAAGCACAAGCCTCTACCTAGTGTAGTCAGATCGCTCAAAGCAGCAGTATGTGAAATCTCAAATTGCTCCCACAATCTGATCGTTGAGTATGATCGCACAATCTGATAGTTGTGTACGATCGTAACGATCGTTGTGTTAGGCAGGGTTTGATCTGCAATGTGTCACTCAAAGCAGCAGTATGTGAAATCTCAAATTACTCCAACAATCTGATCGTTGTGCATGATCGTAGCGATCATTGTTTTATGCAGAGTTTGATCTGCAATCTGCAACTCAAAGCAGCAGTATGTGAAATCTCAAATTTCTGCTATCTGTCCCTCAGAGCAACAGCAGTAGTGATCTCAGGATGCAGGATCAGATGTTAAAATGTCTGTAATCTCTCCCTCACGCTGGCAGCTTCCTCTCCCTACACTAACCCAAGAGCATGTGACATGCAGCACTGTGACTCCAGCTTATAAAGAGGCTGGGTCACATGATGCACTGGCCAATCACAGCCATGCCAATAGATGACGGCTGTTGAGCTGAAACGCATTGGGTTTCCATACTCCTTCTGTCACATTTAGAGCTCTTTTATTACTGTCCACAACGTGAGTATTTTTAATCCCTTTGTCTAAAAATAAAAATATTTCAAACGGTATCACACGATTGCGGACCTTTCCTTCTTTTCATATCTGTGGTGCGTATTGGACGAGCCCCTGGAAGTGGTGTCGTGAGGGACAGGAAAAATTAATTCAAACAGGAACCTTCCCCCCTCCCTGCCCCCCCCCCCATGAGGAGTTCTACCAGAATCCATTGTGGCGTGTGTTGGATGAGCCCCCGAACTGGTGTTGTGAGGGACCGGAGCAATTTATCCGAACAGGAACACCCTGGCAGTGGGTACCCACAGAGTGACCACTCGAGTTGGATTTGTTCTATGCGCATGTCCTACCAGAATCTGGTAAGCACACATCTATCACTTGATACTTGAATTTCTGCTGAATAATATGCACATACAGGTTTCAGGAATTCTTGGCGAATAATACAGGCTACACATTCGGAGCACTTAGAGGCTTGGCTTAAGTGAAAAGTATTTCCGTCCCTAAGAGTGTGTCATTTGGACTTTTTAATTCCTTTTCAGTTAACAGAACTATTTATTTCATCTTTTTTCTTTTCAGTTAACGGAACTATTTGTGTCATCAGTTTTTCTTTTCAGTTAACAGAATTATTTCATTATTCCTATTTTTGTGTTGAAATATTCTTTATGTCTATTAGGGATGAAGGTACCCTTACTTAGTTATAACATCTAAAATCACTGAGCTATATATGTAATTGTCTGAACATTCATATTAATATATGAATAATAACTTTAATTCTTAGCCAACTTTGGTCTGTATCTTTTCTCTCTGCAGATCTGGGAATACAATTGATCCTGAGCACCTGGATCTATACACTGTTAACAGCAGTGCCAAAAAACATGAATGCAAACCTTTTATTGTCATGCTTTTTTTACTGAGGGATAATGGGTTTTATATTTAATTTCTGAGAATGTTAATTTCCTTTCTATTTGTGCAGTCATCATCTTCTTCCTTTATTACTCAAGATCCATTTTTATAATGGCTCGCTTAAGAATCTTTATTTTTTTTTTTACTTTAAGTTTATAAAAGCGTTTTATTTTAATCAGGAGTGCGCTTTCATTAGCACGATGCTTTATATAGTAATCACATCACATAAGATGACATCATCATAATGACTATAACCCAGTAAAATTTATCCCCACTCTGAATAGGTATGAAGCGGCAGCCCCCCTCCTTCTCCATCGCAAAACCAAAGAGTGGCCAAAAGAGACTGCGCACATTGACTTTCATGTATGAGTCTGTGCCTAGCTTTGTGACTTATAATTTTGGGTAAGAGCAAAAATTCGCTAAACCCTTGATTCAAGTCTGCAAAATTAGTGAAATTTTAGCAAATCTGGCCTCTAACTTTGACTTACACCATTACATTTTCCTTTTTTTTCTGTTATATATATATATATATTCTGTTAAGAAAGAAATCTACACTGCACAATGTACATCTGTTATTTATAAATTTTCAAGGTGCTTTTTCACACATGTTGTATAAAGCCCCTTTCACACGGGATGGAATCCATCCAATCGGATCCGCCTGGATCCCCGCTGAGCAGGCTGATAACAGGTTCCTGTGCACTCCGCTATGCAGAGAGGACATGGACACAGCCCGCTGTTCTCTATGGGGTAGGCAGATGGAAACGGACTGCATGCCCGTTTCCATCTGATTGTCATCCGATCCACCGAACAGATGGCAAATGAATCCCCATCTGTCTGTTTTTAGCAGATCGCTGACATATGCCACATAGAGAACAATGGGTGGTCCGATCGAGTCGGCTTGAAAAATGGACAGGCGGACCCAATTTGCTGGTGTTAAAGGGGCCTATAACAGCTCAACTAATCAAACTGCATTGAAAAAAACAAACAAAATACAGCACAGAACATAACCAAAAGCAATCCAAAGCCTCCAAAACAACCTTAAAGTATAACCAAAGGGAAAACTTTTTTTTTAGTTTTGGATAGAGTGGAGAGGGATTAGTACACTTGTCAGTTTTTATTGTGGTCTGTGCCCCAATTAAGGAGATTCATCCTCTCTATTTGTACTATTTACCATTATCATTGAAAGTGAAAGTAAAAAACCCCCAAATTTTGGGTTGTCCCCAAAAAAGTGATAGATGGGAAATCTTCCAATGAGGACACTAGTTCTAGTGACCTGGGGGTCCCCAAGGAATTCCCTTAATTTGCAGGAATTTCCTCTCACTTCCTGTTTGGTTTTAGGACAGGAAGTGAAGGGAAATCTCCGCAATGGGATACAGATGGTGAAAAAAATCTGACAGGGGTTATAGCCCTCCCTTACTCTATCCAAAAAGAAAAAAAGGTTTTGCCTATAGTTCTACTTTAACCCCAGCAACAACTACTCTAATTTTGCCTTTTCTATTGACTTGATTTTACTAACCGGGCAAAATCCATTCAATAGAATATAGCCGAAATGTCAACAAAGTGGATCCCTACTTATAGTACACAGGGTTCTTGCCAATGAAGCTATAGAAAGAAAGCTTCAATTGACACTTTTCATTTCTATCTTCGCATAATTCATCTACAGCAGTCAAGCTAGCAGGTGACTTTCAATAGGATTGCTATAATAGATGCAAATACCTGTAGTTGTCATACTTAAGGCCCATACACACGATGCAACGGTAGTACAACAATGGTCTTACAACAGCTTGTTGTACGATAATCCGACCATTAGTACGTGCGATTACAACAGCCGATGTTCAACAGTCGTACAACAGAAGTTGGCTCAGCAAACTAGAAAACTTTTGTTGTACAACAACCTGTTGTACCACTGTTGAATCGTGTGTACAGAAGTTGTACAACGAAAGATGTAACACAATCACTACGTTCGGCTTTGTTGAAGGTTTGTTGAACAATTACTTGATTCATGTCAGTATGCTAGACACAACATCCAACAGCCGATTTTGGGCAAAAGTTGAACATGCGGTCATACGACCTTTGCACCATGTGTAGGAGGCATTACACCTTACCTTGTATTTCTGAGCTTGAGAATGCACCTGTGCCCAGGTTAAGAACATTACAGTGGTTAAACAAACTAAACAATCAGCAAAAGAGCTTTAAAAGAAGCCGTCCCCGGCCTGACCTCTGTAGCTTCTTGTACTGTGAAATATTTAATTCTTAAAGATCTTCATAAATCATAACAAACACTTGAATAACCATTCCAATACTTCATTATTCTTGTATCACTGTATGATTGCAAGTACATTGTTTCATTTCCATCTTTGAGATATACCTCTTACACGCAAAATAAAAAATTCACAAAAAAAAAGTGTAACAAATACTATGAAATCAGTCTGTTTCTAAGGGCTCATTCACAATGGCAGTAGACCTTGCTGCTCCTCTGAATCCATGGTGGTTCAGGAGTGGTTACCAGGCATTCAAGAGGCAATACTGCAGCAGATGATCAGGGATTATTAATTGGAATACCCCATCCCAACCACATGTCTAGTGTTTGGCTTATGGCTTCTGCAGAGTCTCATTTATGAGCCATATCAGTTTAGAATCATCTGTTGTGCATTTACATTAAAGCTCTGGCAGGCTGGCAACATTCTGTTGAAACAAAAAGTAATATAGCCCATAACTGACCCTATTCCCCCCACCCATACAATTGAAGTAGATGGAGGAATCCTCCCCACTGAGCTATTGTATTCTGACAGCAGAGAGACTTTCCTGCCATCAGAGTACACTGATCAGTGCTGCAGACTATAGCCAGCAGGTGCTGATGGAGCAGGGAAATCTGACAGTTTATAAAGCAGTCTATCTATAAATCAGCTTCTGTACAACCAGATATTAACTGGAAGTAAAGGTATTGGCACTAATATGTGACTTGCAAACCCAACACCAAAATATAACATATGATTAAAGTGCTTCTGATTTGATGTATCGTAAAAGAAGTGCTTTACCATGAGTGCTCATGGGGTACATGGCAACTCACCAAAGGCGTTTGACCACTTTTAAAGGTAGGTCAAAAAGTGCTTTTGTTTATATAAACTAGATGGATCCTGGGTTCAAGCCTCTCCACTTATGACTCTCTCTGTTAACGACTGAGCATGCGGGAACAGACTCCACCAGGGAGACAAAAAAGAACTTTATGGTGTAGTACATTTATTTAAAAAGTTTCCTCTCACATGTGACTGTACCAGTCCCGGTACTAAGGTGTACTAAGGTGTCTACAGCGTGTGCAGATAGGCCTCGTTCTGGATATACTAGTTGAGTAATCGTCACATATGGGACCAGGATATGATGAATCCCCGCTCCGACATACTGTTCACCGTACTGGCATCTTCATTCCATCATCAGCCACATTGTTTATACTTCTGTACAACCAGCCTGCCCATATAAGAATTGAAATTAGGCCAGTCAGGCAGAGCCCCATGTATAAAAAATGAATTTACCCAAGCCCTAACGCTGTATCTGAAGTCCTGGAAGCCGGTGCTCTGACATAGCTCCCAACTGTCCCTGATTTTGAGGGACTGTCCCTGATTTGGAACAAAGTCCCTCTGTACCTCTTTTCTCCTCATTAGTCCCTCATTTTGGTCTGGTGTATATAGCTGTATATAAAATTAACTATTTATCTTTCAGAAAGTGTTTCTCAGTGCTAAACCTTTCATCCAAATTCTAAATTGCTGCATTGGTATCTTTCAAAAGCCAATATAAAGGAACAGTACTGGTAAAAAAAAAGCATTTGTGGCTGCAACTAATCACTTTTTAAAATATAATTCTCCTTTAAGGGGCGTGGCTGGGGGTGTATCCTATGCCTACATACTTTTGCTAATAAGTGTCCTTCGTTCCCATCTCAAAAAGTGCAGAGGTATGGCTCTGGCTGGTGCGTTCAACCCCCAAAATGACAAGTAATGATCAAGTGAAAGCTGGCAACTTGGAGTGCTCTTGCAAAGAAAATAATTTATTGCCTACATGTATAACAACGCAATACAGTAGATGCTAATGTGTTTGTTCTATGTAGCTTTTCTCATAGCATACAACATGTTTCACAAGAACTTGTATATATAGGCTGACAAACATCCTCTAAAGAGGCGGTATTCCATTATTTAAAAACAATTAGCGTAATTACCATCACATGGAGCAAAACCAAACAGAAAACAAAAAGAAAACAAAACGACGCAAAGTGAAAGGGTAGGTGGCACACTTCATTTATAGAAAAAAGAGGGCTAATCAGTGGCAGCTGGTGGTATATTTCTGGGGGGGTGCAAACAGTGCACCCACAGCCACCCCCCGGGTCAGGTCACCCATACCCAGCCCCCCCATCCCATCTACTTCCCGTGGGGGGAGTCGGGGGGTTGGACGGTTCCCAGCCCAGCACTTACCCCATCTATGGCATGGGAGACGGGCGGCGGCTTCCTCTTGCTTCTCCTCCTCTGCATCACAGCGTCCCCCCCTCCTTCTAGACCAATTGTTTTTGTTCCATGTGATGGTAATTACTCTAATTGTTTTTTAATTAATAGAATACCACCTCTTTGGAGGATGTTTGTCAGACTATATTTACAAGTTCTTTAAAAAAAAAATTGTATGCTATGAGGAAGGCTGCATAGCTGAAACGTGTTAGCATCTACTGTATTATGTTTTTACACATGTAGCCAATAAAGGATTTTCTTTGCAAGAGCACTCCGAGTTGTTGGCTTTCAGTTGATCAGCAGGGATCCATGTATGGATGGCTTAACAGGAAAAAGAAAGAAGATTTTGGAACATGTGTTGTAAATGTTAAAGATTAATTTATTCACAAGGCTCATAACTACATAGGTGGATGAGGACTTGTTTTAAAGTGCTTTTATTGCTTGTTCAGAATGTGTAAATACTTTAGCGCGCATAGTCTAAATACAAGCTAATTTTAACAAGAAAAAAAAAAATACTTTTTGTTGTTCTGAATGTTTAAAAACTCCTGTGGCCAGTATAGTTTGTACAAAATTTTACTCACGGCACGGAATCTAGGCTTATCTTGTAACTGTGGAAAGGAGACGTGACAATAATACAATGACCACATGCAGTGTCCACCCTTAATTGCTTTGTTTCTTGCAGCTGAGCTGCCGTCTCTATTTCCTTAATGAAAATAAATCTCTCTCCATGCAGAAGGTAAATAATACTTAACAAGAACAACTGATAGGGCACAGAGTGTGACAGCAGATAATGCTTAGCACCTCCACTTCTTAGAGTTATATCCCAGAAAAGAATAGCAAATAGGTTTCTGAGATTTGTGTATGGAGTTTATGAAGGTTTTGTAATAAAAATAAAAAATTGTGATTTTCATGTGCACACATCTGCAATATAACTGTTTAGCTTTTTGAACTAGTGTACTTTATCACTGTTTCACTTATTATAGCATATTATCGCATAACTGCATTCTTTTGGTTTTTTGAAATTAGGCATAGTCATTCCTGCATATTTGTTTATTTTTGCTGCATAGCTTCTTGAATTAGCGCACCGTTTTTTATTATCATTATTTGTTTTAGAATGTTAAGGTCACTTGCTAATGGTTGCAGCTTTTTCATGTGTATTTTTAGGGTGATATAATATTCTTTGGTATTTATTTTCATTTCAATAGTTTTTATTCACAATATATATATCTGAGAATACATTATATACCCGAGAGGGATAAACTGACAAAGAAAAAATAGGAAAAAAAAAAAAGAAAATAGAAAGAGAAGATAAGAAATAGGGAAAGGTTTGCAGTCAGATTAAAATGTCAATGGGAGTCATTCAAAACATGAGCAATGTACCAATATAGATCTGAGGGTTGGTGTACCACGCGCCACAGGTATATGTTATGAATATTGCAGCTGCTGTTGTGACCTATGTGCACTAATTTGTACCATAGGAAAATTGAAAAGGTTTGTGTTTGAACAGCGCTTGCGAATGGCTTCTATGCCGTCATACTCTGCTTAATAAATACAAAAAGTGCTTAAGTGCCAATATTTGGTAAATTTCTCCTTGCTCTGTTAATAATTGGTGTTACTGCTGCTGTAGCCCATGTGCAAGAATGTGTTATAAAATGATAAAATAATAAAATAGTAAACCACTATAAACCGCAATCCTTGCTCGGTTATTAATTAATGTTGCAACATTAATTAATAACCGAGCAAGGATTGCGGTTTATAGTGGTTTACTATTTTATTATTTTATCATTTTATAACACATTCTTGCACATGGGCTACAGCAGCAGTAACACCAATTATTAACAGAACAAGGAGAAATTTACCAAATATTGGCACTTAAGCACTTTTTGTATTTATTAAGCAATGTATGACGGCATAGAAGCCATTCGCAAGCGCTGTTCAAACACAAACCTTTTCAATGTACCAATATAGTGATATTGATGGGGCGGTCACCCCAGATAGGAGCACTACTGTTACCCGGACGGCGAGAGCTGCCCCCCAATTCAGATCACCACTGTTTACTTTTACTTACTATTATGCTATATTTGAGATATGATTAGTATACCAGTTGAGCCAGGGATACCAATGGTTTTTGGATATTTCAAGGTTACCAGCCGAAGAGGCATGCATAATTTCATATGTCCCGTGTAGATGAATTGTATGAATGACCTCCGAGATACTAGGTATTTTATCTTGCTTCCAATATCTAAGGATAGCCAGTCTAGTTGCTAGTAGTATATGAGAGATTGTATTCCTAAAAGAGGGATTTAGATCTGGCAGCTCTAGGGATAAAAGTGCCATTGCTGAGGTTAGTTCTTTGTTGGAGCCTGCAATATCCTTAATGATTTTGCCTATTTGTGCCCATAGCGGGAGTACTTTTGGGCAAGACCATAGCACATGTATTAATGTGCCTGATTTGCCACATTTTCTCCAGCACAATGCTGTGCAATTCGGGGAAATTTTTGCTAGCCTGTGTGGTGTCAAATACCATCGCAATAGGATTTTCTGGTATAATTCCCATAAATTAACACATTTGGTGGAGGCATAGGTTGTAGTGTATTCCTTCTCTATCTCCTGTTCCCAGGCTAGCAGCGAGGAAGATTTGTGACATGTATCCTTTTCCTGAAGGGACAAGCATATAGACGAGATTTCCTTTTTTGGAGTTGAAAGGCTGCTGGAAGTGGATAGCGAGTTTCCTAGGTAAATGGGGCTGTAGGTGGGGGTTGGAGTGCATCAGATGATCTGGACATATCTAAACTGCTAAGTGGAAGGGAGTTGGAATTGCTGTTTCAACTTCTTGAACTATTTTAGGGTATCCTTAGTAGAGTTGAGCGAACCCGAACTGTAAAGCTCGGGTCCGTACCGAACTTTTGGGTGTCTGGGACTCGGACCAGAACCCGGACTTTTCAAAAAAAGTCTGGGTTCGGGTCCGGGGTTCTGGTATTTTATTACACGTGTTGAAAAGCTGCCAAGGGCAGCCAATCAACAAGTGTTTCACTGGTTTTCCCTAGAATCCATCACAGCCATGCCTACTAATGGCATGGCTGTGATTGGCCAGTGCACCATGTGACACCGTGCTGCATGTCATATGCTCTCAGGATAGTTTAGGGAGAGGATGCTGCTGGCTCTGTGAGGGACAGATTGCAGAACATCTCATTCTGCTGCACAGAACGATCTGATTGTGGACTAGGGAGAGATACCAGTATTGGTGCTTTGAGGGACAGATTGCACACCTCATCCTGCTGCACAGAACGATCTGACTGGACTAGGTAGAGTCTGTTGCTTTAAGGGGAAGATTATTCCTCTAAAATCATCAAGTTTTACAGGGAAAGGTTCCAGCTGTTGCTTTAAGGGAAAGATTATTCTTCTAAAATCATCATCAAGTTGTACAGGGAAAGGTTCCAGCTGTTGCTTTAAGGGAAAGATTATTGTTCTAAAATCATCTTCAAAGTGTGTGGGAAAAGCCTATTGCAGGTGCATAGAGGCATATTACTGTTCTAAAATCATCTTCAAAGTGTGTGGGAAAACCCTGTTTCAGCCGCATGAAGCCATATTACTGTTCTAAAATCATCTTCAAAGTGTGTGGGAAAACCCTGTTTCAGCCGCATGAAGCCATATTAGTGTTCTACAATCATCTTCAAAGTGTGTGGGAAAACCCTGTTTCAGCTGCGTGGAGCCATATTAGTGTTCTAAAATCATCTTCAAAGTGTGTGGAAAAAGCCTGTTTCAGCCGCGTGGAGCCATATTAGTGTTCTAAAATCATCTTCACAGTGTGTGGGAAAAGCCTGTTTCAGCCGCATGAAGCCATATTAGTGTTCTAAAATCATCTTCACTGATGTAATAGACATCAATTGATCTTTAACATGATAGAAGTGCAATCTTAAAATTACATGTCTAGCAATATTGTCAGGTAGAAAAGAGGGCTTTGGTAAACTGTGAATCCAATCAATTGTCAAATCCAGAGGGGTCAGCTCAGGCGCTATGGCGCTGAAGAGTTGGGTGACATATTCAGACAGGTCCTGTTGATGAATAGATTCAGAGATGCCCCTGATCTTGACATTGTTCCTTCTGGATCTGTCTTCAATATCTGTCATTTTGGCTTTAATGGCGTCCAACTCATCATCTTGGTTACTAGATGTATCAATCAAATAATTTATGGTTGTGGCGTATTCTCCCATTTTGTGCGCTATATGATCGACCCTGGCCGTTACATCTTGCAGTTCTGTGCTGAGTTTATGCACACATGAAATCAGGTCAGACTGCAAAGAGCTTCTCAGGGAGACAAGCATCTCCTTTAACACTGTATCTAGAACTGGTTTGTCCGCTGTGGGAAATAAGTCTATGGAGTCAGGGAGATCTCTGGGGTCATCCCCGGAGTCCTGGGAGCCGCTTACCTCATGGCTGGGATCCATGGCATCTGACCTAAATCTGACCTAAATTTCTGGACTCCCAGACGATGGTGTGGCTGGCAGGGTGTCATGGCTCTTTGAAGGGCTGGGTCTCTTCTGTGTGGATCCTTTCTTGTTTTGCTTGGCTGCGTGCGGTGCTCCGGAGTTGATGTCGCTGTAGCGCCGGCACCATCTTGCTTCGGGCCTGTAGTGAAGAAGGCCGTCAGCTTCTTTGGGCTTCCGCTTTGATTCTTTCTGCCCGGCATTGCTCCCGACTGAAGACCGGGACTCTGCAGTACAGGGGGGGGGGGGGTGAAGGGTGTCTTAGTGGCTGCTGGAACGGCTGCTAAAGGTCGCTAGTGTCCCGCTGTGTTAGGAGCTCAGCTCTTACGCGGCCATCTCGGTCCCCGGCTGGCTCCGCCCCCCTTTGGTATTTATTTTGTATTTTAGTTTTGGTTGGTTGTGAGGTCCATAGCAGCGCACAAGTACTTTGTATTTAATATTAGATAATTGTAAGCACCCCTGTCAGTGGAAAATGGTTTGTCGCAACCCTCTAACTGCTACATTTGCAGGACATCTTGTTCTGTTGAAAGACAACAGGCTTACTGGCCAGATCACCAAGTGTAAATAAAGGAAGGCAAAAAAAAAAAAAAAAAGAAAATCCATCCAAGCAATCACTTCTAGGAATTGGTAAGCTGCAATATAAAAAAATGTTTGCTTTTGGATTCATCATTAAAATGCTGGCTTTGCATTCCAGACAAGTGACTTTGCCAAGGCTGACATAATATAATTATCTTCTGTGGGCAGGAAGAAGCATTTCCTCAGTCCCCTCTCCTGCAGTGATCACTCAGACAATATTTATGTTTGTAGCAATTCCCACGGTGAGAAACTGAAGCAAGAAACTGATGTGTCAGATGTGTGTGCCAGGCACCAGGGTTTACATGGTTGTGTCACCTCTGAGCCAGCATTTCAGTCCAGCAATTATACACTGACTCTGGATCATACATGAAGAAAAACGGCAATGTCCTTCTAGAGGTAAAAAAAGCATGTGAAAGCATCGTCAGCTGGACTGTGATCTGTGCAAGATAATATTAGATTTACACAGTATTTAGCATACCAACACGCTCCACCATCCCATTAACTCATCTCATCACTCCCAGTGACATTGATTCATATGTTTCACTTGAATACTAGGAAGCTGAATCCCTAGGATGTCCTGTGAAGCGATGTCAGATCCATTTGTAGGGATCCAATTGCTAGGGAAGGAGCCTAAGCACACAAGCTCCTTCACTATTAGGGCCTTATGTCACCTTCGGCAAGTCATACCACTTCCTGACTAGGTGGCACCTGACACTAGTACTGTAGTCATTAGCAACGGCAATATAGCCTCCTCCTAATAGTTTCACTGCACGTTAGACATTTGTACTGGATCTTCTCTATCTCGCCTTGTCTGATACACCATACCCTAGTAGGAAAGTACATCAATGTCTTTTACAGCTGATCAGGTCAGTAGACAGTTGAGGAGACTTAAGGCAGAAAAACAGCAGGCCCTGATGGTGTTAGCCCTAGGGTGCTTAGGGCATGTGCAGACCAGCTGTGGAATGTCCTTCAGTAGGTCTTTAACTTGAGCCTGAGTGTACGTAAGGTCACTGTGTTGTGGAAGGCTTCTTGTTCCTGTGCTGAAGTTACCAAGTCCTTGTGGCTCCAAGGTTTATAGATCAGTGGCCTTGACCTTCCACATCATGAGGACCTTGGAAGGGCTTGTTTTACATCAGTTAAGGTCCATGTATAGTAAATATTTAGACCTGTTGCTGTTTGCCTATCTTCTTCATGCTAAATCGCACTGGGATACTTTGATACTAAAAAGCACTGGGAGGGTCATGTTTTTTTACTTCTTTGGTGCTTTTGATACAATCAGGCTGGCTCTCCTGGGTGACAACCAACCACGATGCTGGTTGATGTCTTCCTTCTGTCATGGTTTATAGAATACCAGAACACAAGAAAGCCTTATCGCTGGCTCTGTCTCACATCCAATGGTAATGTAATGCTTAGAACAATGCTGTTCTCCTAAAATGGGGAAACTCCAAACACACTGCAAAGAAACACAGGAGGGTGCAATCGTCTGGTGCATTACCACCAACACCATATTTTTTTTTTTTTTAAATGCTGCCCAAAACATACTCAAAAAACATGAGAAGAAAAAAAAAAAAAAAAAAACACGAGAAGATAAAAGCACTTAACAACTTCAATAGAAGACACTTTCCACCCTTCCTACCCAGGCCAATTGTCAGTTTTCAGTTCTGTCACACTTTGAATGACAATTGCGCGGTCATGCAGCACTGTACACAAATGACATTTAGATTCTTTTTATTCACACAGAGTTTTCTTTTGGTGGTAGTTAATCACCACTGTTTTTTTTTTGTTTTTGCAAAACAAATGAAAAAAGACCAAAATCTTAAAAAAAAAATGTTTTTTCTTCATTTCTGTTATAAAATTTAGCAAATAAATCATCTTTCTTCAAAGAAATATTTCTAGCCAAAATATATTCTGCTATATTTCTTTGGTGAAGATAAACCAAATCAGTGTATAATATTTAGTCTGTAGGAAAGTTATAGAGTTCACAAACTATGGTATACAGGTATATAGTATATCTGAAAATTGATCAATCCTGATGTACTGATGGCCATTTCTTGAGGCACGAAGATGCTAGGAGAGTACAAATATCCCCCAAATGGCTGCTATTTAGTAAGAAGCATGGCGGGTATTTTGAAGTTGTAATTTTTTTGTCACACTTTTTTTTAAAATTAAGATATTAAAAAAAATGATTTTCAAACATTTTTACTGTCACCAGTGCAGTACAGCGTCATCATATAACTGGTGTGATGGTGTTAAAGGGACACTAACTAGTGAAAGTATGTAAAAAATATATATTTTTTTTCATTTTCTTAATATTTTTATTACATTTTTTCTTATGTTTACATTTTTTTTTTAAATTTAGTTCTTTATTGAGTTTAGAAAACATAATACAAGAAAATAGCAATACAATACATTCCTGTTATTTTCTCCCAGTACACGAGATATTGGTTTTGTTTATGTATATCACGTTATAATTCCACAACTAACTCGCTCTCTATTCAGATCCTTACAGAGTCTTATATTACAACTTGAACACCTCTAGCTAGGTAGAATACCTTGACCCCGGCGTTCTGGGAAACCTCCCCTGGCCACCCCTACTGGGAACATACTGTGACGGGAGGGGGATTCCCAGACCGCCGCAGGGTCCGCAGCTACAGTGTGATTGAGGGGTGCTTAGAACCAATCGTGCTAGCTTAAGTTGTTACTGCTCTCTCAGGATATCTCTTGTACTAAAGGCCTGGAGAGATGTAGCATTAGAAAATTGTGTTTCCTGCTTTTAGGAGATTTGCTGGACTTGAATTTACTCTCATTGTGAGTATTAACTTAGTGGAAGGAAGGAAGGGTGAAACAAAAGGAAAACAAAGGAAAAAACAAAGAAAAAATTGACGTACAGTTCATATGTCTCTGTGGTTGTAAGGCCCAGCATATCTGTATTTAGTTACAGAATATTTGTCAGGTTGTTCCTAGCGATCCATATATCCCAGTTACGAATGAATGCTGCTTTGTTGCCTTGTGTGCATTGAAAGATGTGTTCGTAAATACAATTGGTGTTAACCCTCGAGATTACTTCTGATAAAGCCGGTGCATTATCAGTTTTCCAATGACTCATGATAGTTAACCTGGCTGCTGTTAACAGGTGAGCTATTATAAATCTGCTTCTCTGTGGAAATGCACCAATCTGCAGACCTAGTAGCGCTAATGCTGGTGTTGGTTCCGTTACCATTCCAGAAATTGTTGAAATTATTTGAAAGATAGATCTCCAGAAACTGGTTACCGATTTACACTGCCAAAGAATGTGCATTAAGTTGCCTCTCTGGCCGCAGTTGCGCCAGAAACTTGGATCAATATTGTCGTAGATTTTAGATAACCTGAACGGAGTGAGGTACCATCTATAAAGCAGTTTGTATGTGTTCTCCCAATGTGCAACGCTGTGGGTGGCTCTTGTGCTGTGTTTGAGCGCTTGGAGCCATTCTCCTTCTGAGAAGGAGGATCCTAAGTCCTGTTCCCATTTTTGGATAGCTGTTTCCTGCTTGATCGAGATTTTGGGTTGCAATAAGAAGTATATGTAGGAAATGCCCTTGCTTTGGTTGAGATCTGAGTGGATAAAATCCCATATATATTTGTTGACCTCAACGGTTTTTGTCTTAAGGGAGCGAATGAAGTGGTGAATTTGAATTCTCCTGAGGCCTTCTACATTCTTGGTGGACCTTTTAAGGGGATCTCCTTAAAAGAGGAATATCCCCGGGCCTCCCAAGATCTGACGGAGAGGTTAGGAATCAGGAATTCAAATGTGGATAGTGGTAGATCAACTACTTGGATTTCAAAATTCTCTGAGCTATTTTTATTTATGGCTCCATGCTTGTAGAGAAGCTAGTAAAGCTGGGTGCTTAGGAACAAGGAGCGGTACATTAAGAAGTTTCGCTAAAAGGAGACTTTTTAAATTCCTGCCCTGGATCATGTACTTTTCTTTTTTTTTTCACAATCAGGTTTTATTTAGGAAAAGAGTGTAACTTACAAGTTTCATTCACAGTATTACATTCACGTCAAGATTATTCAGTTACAATATTTCTTTTGTAAGCAGACAATTTGGTGAAACAATTAACTAAGAAATAGTTGGTAATACAAAGTTTGCATGGGTATTGCGTTTTACCATGTGATTCTATGAAAGTAGAGTATTAATCTAAAGAAATAAACAGAATATTGTTGTCTGCAAATCTCAGTATATGGTAAATAATAGATTAGATCTCAATATGAGAGAATAACCGAATACAAGATAAGTCTAGTTAGATAACTGTAGAATCAATTTTAATTGTCCCGTATGTGGGACCTAAGGCACGTAACGGAGATAATAGAGAGAAAAGTAAATGTAGAAAGGGAAAAGAGGTAAGGTGGGTTTGGAGAGACCGGCCATCTCGGCCATCTTGGTGGGAGGGTGTGATTCTGGTATGATTGTTGGAGGGGTATCCGTCTGTCTTGTAATTGAGTGGATCCTTATATGGTGTGTAAGAAGTCATTTAGCTCCTTATTTCTGAGTTTAGGTTTGACTGGGTGAATTTGAACCAATTGTCCCAAACATTGTGAAACTTTGAAATGGATTAATTTCTCATTGCATTAATTTCTTCCATTTTGTATGTTAGGTTCACTTTTTCAAACCATTCCAAAGTAGAAGGGATGTTTGTTTGTTTCCAATATAGTGGTATGAGTGCTTTAGCTGAGTTTATCAAGTGTCTTGTCAATGAGTGTTTATATCTTCGTTCAGGTAAGTGGTTTATATGTAAAAGGCATGCTTTGGCGTCTAAGGTGATTGTAGTGTTTGTGATATGTTTTATCCAGCGGATGACTGCTTGCCAGAAAATTTGGATCAATGGACATGTCCACCAGATGTGAGAAAGAGAGCCTACTTCTGTATTGCATCTCCAACATTTATCTGAGGATGATTTGGACCAACTCTGAATCTTTTGGGGAGTGATGTACCATCTTGAGAGGAGTTTGTATGAGATTTCTTGGATTTTTGCACTTAAGGAGCATTTATGTGCGAAGATGCATGCTCTTTCCCACTGTGCGTCTGTTATTTGGGTTGATAAATCTTCTTCCCATTTTCTTTTGATTTTCATAGGTGTGTTGCATTCTACACGGATTAGCAATTTATAGGTTAATGAAATTGAATTGCACGTTTGTTTCCTATGTGCGCATATTTCCTCAAAAGGGGTGAGGGGTCTGCAGAAAGAATTTTGTGTTTTTTTATTTGTGAGGGTGTCGTGTATTTGAATATATTCCCAATATCCAGAGAGGGGACCATTTAGTTTGTCTCTGAGTTCATTAAATGGTTTAATGACGTCGTCTCTCAAACATTGGTGGGCCAATAAAGTTTCTTGGTCATATGATGTGGAGAACTTTGTTATATTTTGGTGCGGTGGCATTGGAGTAAGTGGGCTAAGTATTGATTTGGAGTGATGTGTTTTGTTGATGGAATGGAATATGTCAAGTGTTATTTGTGTTATCGGAAGGTTGATTTTAGGGGCTGTTCCGGTATGTAATATTCTCCAGGGCATATATTGTAGGTTAACGTTGTTGCATTGGGATTCTAGTTGTGTCCATTCTTTATCATTATTGTGGCAATGCCAATCAATGATTCTAGTGAGATGTGTGGCTTGGTGATATTTTTGAAAATCGGGGATGTTTAATCCGCCCATGTCCTTAGGAAGTGACAAAAGTTCTCGATTTAATCTCGGTTTTTTATGCTTCCATATAAATTTATTTTGTAAAATTTTGAGATTTTTGAAAAATGTGTTGGGAATTTTTATAGGGAGGGCACTGAAGAAGTAAAGGAGTCTTGGTAGAATCGTCATCTTCAAAATCGAGATTCTTCCGAACCAGGAAAATTGTTTTCGAGACCATTTTTTGAGGTCTATTTTTATCTGGTTGAGGAGAGGTGTAAAATTTGTGTCAAAAAGGGTGTCTATAGTAGGGGTTAGTTTAATGCCAAGGTATTGTAATGCCTTGTGTTCCCATTTGTATGGACAGTTATCTTTTGCTAATTGGAGTTGGTGTGGTTTCAGGGAGATGTTGAGGGCTTCTGATTTGTTATGATTGATTTTAAAATTAGATATATAGTTAAAGGTCTTGAATAGTCTGTTTAAGTTGGGGATAGATATATGTGGTTGTGAAAGAAAAAATAGTAGGTCATCTGCATAAGCAGCAATTTTGAATTCTTTTTTATTAACCATGAAACCATGGATCGATGTGTCCAATTTAATTGTTCTGATTAGGGGTTCTAATGATAGGATGAAAAGTATAGGTGATAATGGACAGCCCTGTCTCGTTCCATTCCTGATGGCAAAAGGTTCTGAATAAATGTCATTGATTTTGACTTTGGCTTGGGGGTTTTTGTAAAGAGCTTTGATCCAGTTTATCATATTGTCTCGAAAGCCGATATGTGTGCAAGTCGACAGCATGTAAGGCCAGGCAACTCTGTTGAAGGCCTTCTCCGCGTCGGTGGACAGGAGAAGGCCTTCGGTTTTGGAGTGTTGTGAGTTATGAATCAGAAGAAGTGCTTTAATTATGTTATCCCTTGCTTCTCTTCCGGGCATAAATCCCACTTGATCTGTACCAATGATTTTAGTAAGTAGTGGTTTGAGTCTATTAGCCAAAATTTTTGTTAGCAGTTTTAAATCTATGTTAAGCAATGAAATAGGTCTGTAGTTTGTACAGTCTTGGTGATCTTTGCCCGGTTTGGGGATGACAGAGATGTGTGCCAACAAGAATGAATTAGAATTATTTTAAGAAGTTGTTAGGGAATTGTATGTGGAAGCTAGGTGGTCTGATAGCAGGAGGGAATATAGTTTATAATATTGTGAGGTGAAGCCATCTGGACCTGGACTTTTACCGGATTTTAATTCTTTAATTGCGTTAAGAACTTCCGTTTGCGAGATGGGTTTTTCTAAGTTATCAGCATCTTCCTTAGATAAAGTGGGTATTTTACTATTGATTAAAAATTCTTGGGTGGTCTCTGCTATGTCGGTTAGGATATGGGAGGGTTTTCTTTGTTTCTCTAGATTGTAAAGCTTTTGGTAATAAGTCTGGAAGATTTTTGCGATCTGTTCTGGAGAATGAGCAATCTTGCCTTTGTTGTCGCGTATCGAGTGTATGTGACGACTGGTATTGACCTCCTTGAGGGCTCTAGCCAGGAGTTTGCCCGACTTATCCCCGTGTTCGTAAAAGACCTGTTTACAAAAAAAGAGTATTTTCTGCATGTGTAAATTTAAATTTTTTTGTAGTTCTATTCTGAGATTTGTTAATTCTAGCTCTGTTTTGTCTGAAAGGGATTGTTTGTGTTGGGCTTCAAGTGAATTTATTTTCCCAATCAAAGTGGCAATCTCTTTTTCTTTTTCTTTTTTCTTTTGGGAACCCCATTTCATTAGCTCCCCTCGTATTACACATTTGTGTGTCTCCCAATTGTTTAGAGGGTTTGTGTCTGTACTTAGATTTGTTTCGAAAAATTTTTGGATTTTATTGTGGATATCTGAATAAACTCTTTTGTCTGTAAGTAAGGATGCGTTGAGTCTCCAATTGAAGGTAGATTTTAGTTTGGGTTTTTTTTTGAGTGATAATGTTATAGGTGCGTGATCTGAAAGGTTAATGTTTCCTATCTGTGTTTTGGCAATCAAATTTAAATCTTTCTGTGATATAAAAATCATATCAATTCTAGAGTATCTTCTGTGAGGTTTGGAATAATAAGTAAAATCTTTGCTTGTAGGGTGTGTGGTTCTCCAGGTGTCTATTAGTGTCAGAGATTTGAGTATAGCCTTGATTCTTTTCAAAATTTTATATGTGACATGTGTGTGCCCATTAGATGTATCTTGTCTGGGGTCCATAGGCAGGTTGAAATCTCCCCCTACAATGATGCAACCTTTAGCGAACCATTTTAATTTGTTAATTATTTTGGAGCAAAAGTTGATCTGAGATTTGTTTGGAAAATATACGTTTGCAAGAGTAATGGGGTTACCTGCCCATGTGCCCCTCAAGAATAAAAAACGTCCTTCTGGATCTTTAAGTTGTTTTAAGCAAGTAAAGGGTGCGTTTTTGTTTATTAGGGTGGAGACTCCTTTTGTTTTAGCGTTTGGATTTGTGGCATGGTATGCAGTGGTGAAGATGTTATCTGTAATTTTGGGAATGTTTGTGCCTTTAAAATGTGTTTCTTGAAGGAATACAATTTTCGGGTTAATCTTTTTGAGTTCTGCAAGTAATTTGGTCCTTTTTTGGGGGATATTAAGTCCGTTCATGTTGTGTGAGATGATGTCTGGTGATTTGTGTAAAGAAGTATATGCCATGATGGGTGTCTCTCCAAGATGTCGATATGTAAGAAGAGGTAAGGTACAGAGAGTAGGAAAGAGGATGAGAAATAGAGAGAATAAAGTTCTACACGGAGATATAGTTTTTGACCACTTCTTTCAATGGGATAATGAGCTCGTGATCTGAGCTCTAAGAAAGTGGATCTTGAACAATTAAAGAATAACAGTTAAACTACAATTCTGAACTTTCTGTTGTGAGTATCTTCAATTGTATGTTTGGGGGGTTGTGGTAAATGGTTCACTTCGAGGTTGTGTTAAGGAGTCACTTCAGAAGAAGTGATGTGAGGTATATATTAGAACGAATTCCGATTAAGTCATGCAGTTTTGAGGGTGTTCGGCCGCATGAAATCAATGTTAGCTATAACAGTATAAATGGTTCTACTTAAAACTTTGTATAACGAGATACTCACATCAGAGGTGTGCAGGAACTATGCGGATAAGCATTGTATATCTTGGGTCTTAAAGGACGGTTTTCACACCTGAGTAATAAAGATTTCAGTTCACTACAAAATATAATGACAAGATTAGTGTCAACAAAAAAACCCATAATAACAAGAGCCTTATATGAATAGGGCCTGGTTTCACAGGTCCCAGTTTGTAAAACCCGCCCCTCCAGGGAGAGGAGCCCGCACAGGGCAAATCTCCACTCCCGAGGGGGCGCGCCCACACCGCAAAACCAAACCAAGACCTTTAACTATTGTGAATAATGGTTAAGATATGGATGAGAAGTCATGTGGAGTTCGCCATTTGTGTCTCCATCTGCATTATCTGTGTAGTTCCCCTTTCGTCAAGACGTTTAGTTGTTCTTTTGTGTATAGATCTTTAAAGTCTGTTCTTGTGGGTAGGGAGAATTATCTCTATTTGACTGAGCGAGCCTATCCTTTGAAGCGGTTCTGGAAATGTTCATCCCAATGGATAGGTTTTGATTATTTCCTCGACGTGGATGTCAATATCCTACCGTAAGTGGTTATAATTCTTAATTGTCTTGTAGGACTGAGTGCCTTGTTTAATGATTATATCGCTTGATTTAGGGATATTCAGTTCTTCCGTATAAGTGAAGTTAGTGGTTAGAAATCTGTTGTGGGCTTTATGAATTCTGCATACTTAAGGTCTTGTAGGCTCATATACATTTTCAACATGTCTTGTCTTGTAACAGTGTTATTAATAAGAGGGAATAAGAAATGATTTATGATTCCGATATACAATATATGCTTTATAGAGTCTCTGATATGAGTGGAAATTGCGTTAGATTATAGAGAAATTTGATCTGAAAAGTGATCCTTATTCAGTGATGTTCTCTTGTTCTGGGTGTTTTGGCTGCAGGGGTGAATTTTCCATTGTGATTCGTTTTCCTGTTTTGTTTCCCTTTTGAGCTTGGGGAGCAGGAAGGAGAAGAGCTCGCGGAGTCTGCCTCTTGATTGGAGGGCTGGGGGTTGATGAATTCTGCGTACCAATCAGGGAGTGGAATATAATCCAAGTGAAGGTTTTCGTAGAATGTTGGCAGGTCATCTGGAGTACGTAAGAAAAATTGTTTACTTTGAGGTTGCTTGGAGGGTGAAGGGGAATTTCCATCTGTATGGAATGTTTTTTTCTTTTAAGACCTCCAGCAAAGGTTTGAGCGCCCTTCTGTTTTTAAGGGTGATAGGAGAGAGATCTTGAAAAAGAAGTATCTCTTTTTCGTTGAAAGTAATGGCGTCGTTTTGTCTTGCTCTTTGAAGGATCTCTTCCTTCAGAGTGAAGTTGGGAAGACAGCAAACAATGTCTCTTGGTGGTGCGTCTTCTGGTGGTTTGGGTTTTAGAGCTCTGTGTGCTCGGTCGAATTCAATTGGGGATTCCGCGGGTCT
Organism: Glandirana rugosa; assembly: GCA_018402905.1. Lineage (NCBI taxonomy): Eukaryota > Metazoa > Chordata > Amphibia > Anura > Ranidae > Glandirana > Glandirana rugosa. The sequence continues at coordinate 89,281 of BLSH010443659.1, read as the reverse complement.
GTCAATTAGATTGTTAAATATTGATGTCAGTGCAGGTTTGATTTGGTCGTTTGTGATGGATTCTGGTATTCCTCGTACTCTAATGTTGTTTCTCCTTCCTCTATTGTCCAAATCTTCTAATTGTCTGTTCATGTTGATTAGATGTTGGGAATGTGAGTCTATGATCGTGTCTATTCTTGTTATAGCTCTGTCTCTCCTTTTGCCTGCACGTTCATTGGCCGTCATTTGTTCTGTTAGCATGAGAATATCTGCTTTCAGATCAGTAATTGCAGATGAGAAAGAATTTTTAATATCCGCTGCAATCTCCGTCATGTCTGCATACGTTAATGGAGAATCACTATGTGTATTGTTTCTTACCATATCCTCTGATGTTGCAAGTGAGCTATTATCATCTTCATCTTCCATTTCTCTTGTTGTTTTCTTTATGGATGCCATTTTTTCTGAGGACCCTTTTTCCTTAAAAGAGTATTTCTGGAAGTATGAAGGAAATTGCTTGTTATTAACAGTTGAAGAGGAACGTAGTGAGCGACCAGGGGTATTGGTATTGTTTGTAGTGAATTTGTCCATCTCTAATGTGATTTAAGAGCTTAGCATATGAAGAACCAGTAATGGCCTACTAGCCCCCAGTCTGCATGTAAGGGGGTGTTATATCAGCATAGCGTCCATTTAAGGCCTTAGTGTATGAAGTGGTTCCCAGGCAAAGCTAGCAGGTCCGGATCTGTGGGTGGAAGTACTCCTATATAGCCTCTGATGTTCTACTCGGGGTGGAGGTTGGTAGATGGGCTGAGTTATAATGTGCCCTTAGAAGCCTTGAGGAATCTCTAGTTTCCTGGATTTGTGAATCAGAGCTGAGTGTGCGGGAGTTCCGGCTGTTAATAAATTTAGCCCGGGGCTTGTGGCGCGGCCTACCCCTTCTTTGTTACATTATTCTTTTGGCCCCAAAAATTAAGAATCTGTGGCTTAATGTTGGGGGTGTGGAGTGTGGCTATTATTTCCTCAGAACGAGGCTTCTTTACGGTTCGTGCCGTGTTTGTTTGGTCCCGTCGGGCCGGAAATTTAGTCCGGTGCTCCGGTTGCGGCCTTGTCCGCGTCAGATAAAGTTTTTGTTTTGGGCTCAAAATTAGATGGGTCGGTTGCTGATGGCCTCAGGAGGTGAATGGTGTTGATATTACCTCTGAAAGATGTCTTTGGAAAGCGGATGCCTTGAGATTCTGAGTCTCTCGGACGGAGCTCCTCTTTCATGCGTCCGACCTCTCCGCTCGCCAAGCCACGCCCCGTACTTTTCTATCCCTACCCATTGAACTGCAGGTGGTTGTTGGGCCCACATTTTCAGTTGGTTAAGTAGCGTGGCATTGTAGTAATCTTTAATCCTAGGTACCCCTATGCCTCCTTCCCTTTTATGCCTAGTCAATGCTGAAAAGGAGATTCTTGCCCTCTTCCCCTCCCAGATATAACTTCTGAGCAGGTGGTTGATCTTATGGAAAAAGTGTGTTGATAGAACGATTGGAATCGTCCTGAACAGATAGAGAATTTTAGGCAATACTACCATCTTAAAGGATGCTATTCTGCCCATCCATGAGATTTCTTGTTTTACCATAGAGATCAAATCGGCTCTTATCGTGATTAGTAAGCTTTTAAAGTTGGCTTCATATAGTTTGCGGGGGTTCGCCGTTAATGTTATCCCTAGGTATTGTATTGAGTCATTATCCCAATTTCAGGGTAGTATTTTGTTATATTCTTTTTTTTTTTTGTATGGCTAAGGTTAATGGTAAGAATTTGGCACTTGTTGACGTTTATTTTGGAACACGAAATATTGCCGAAGTGTGTTATGATATTGTTAATTTTAGGTAATGATGATTCAATCTCTGTGACAGTCAAGATGACGTCGTCCGCGAATAGACCTATTTTGTTTGATTTATCAAACATTTGTATCCCTTTTATAGAGGGTGAGTTACGTATGGCTTCGGCAAAGGGCTCCTTGATTAAGGTAAAGATCAGCGGGGATAAAGGGCAGCCTTGGCGTGTGCCGTTGGGTATACCGAACGTGTCCGAGAGTGCACTGGAGGTGTAAACCTGTGCGGAGGGATTAGAATATAGGGCTAAGATGGCTGAGGAAATAAACCCCCTGAATCCAAATTTGGTGAGAACTGCCCGCAGGTACCCCCAGTGCACTCTATCGAATGCCTTCTCGGCGTCTAAAGCAATGAAGGCAGTCGGTAGTTTATGTTATTCGGCTAATCTTATGAGATTGAGTATTCTTCGGGTGCCATCGGAAGCCTGTCTATTAGTGACGAAGCCTACTTGGTCTGGGTTAATTAGGGATGGTGTTATTTTCGCTATCCTATTCGCAATGACTTTCGCGTAGATTTTGAGATCTGTATTTAACAAAGAGATCGGTCTAAAATTTGGCAGTGAGGTCGGGTCCTTCCCTGGTTTAGGTAATGTAACTATATATGCTTTCAGCATCTCTTCCGGGAGTGTGCTTGTGTGGGCTGCTGCGTTCAGAATTTGGGTTAGATGAGGGGATAGTAGGTCCGCATAGGTTTTATAATATTCTGCGGATAATCCATCGGGCCTGGGGATTTATTCGGTGGCAATTTGAGTACGACCAATTTGACTTCTTCTTCGGTAATGGGTCGGTTAAGTTTTCCTAGCATCTCCAAGGGTAAAGCTGGGAGGTGGATTGATTCCAAAAACCTTTGGATGCCTTCTGGGGAGGGTTGGGGGGTGTTATGGTCTTTCAGATTATAAAGAGTACTATAATAGTCCCTGAAGCTATTGGCTATATCTTTGGGGTGTATCAATTTGGAGCCATTTTTCTGCTCTATTAAGAAGTTTATCCTAGCCTTGGCTTGTTTTGTTTTAATTTGCTGTGCTAATATTTTCCCAGCTTTGTTGCTGGAGGAGTAATAATTTGCTTTAAGATATTTAATGTTTTTTTCAAATTTATCCAGTAGTAGGGATTTGAGTTCTCTCCTGCTCTCTTGAAGGGCCTCCGTAACCTGGGGGGGGGGGGGGGTGATTCCTTTTTTATTAGTCTGTTCCAATTTTTGAATTTTTAGTATGAGATTATTTACGGCTAGTGTTTTGGACTTTTTTTCTTTGGCCGCGATTTGAAGTAGGATGCCTCTGATGTAGGCCTTGTGTGCACACCATATAGTTGTTTTAGGCATGTTATCAGTATCATTAAGCTGGAAGAACTCCTCCAGGCGTTCTTTGACTCTCTCTCGGTGGCCGATGCGTTCAAAAATTTGGGCATTATTCCTCCATAAATATGTAGGGTTAGTGTTGCTCTTCTCTTCCAATTCTATAGAGATGGGGGCGTGGTCGGACCACGTTATGGTGCCTATCTCTGCTGTTTTGGTTCTGTGTAAAAGTGTCAGGTCTACTAGCATCATGTCGATCCTTGAATAGGATCTATGGGGATTAGAGAAGAACGTAAAGTCCTTCTCTCCTGGGTGTAAGCACCTCCACGTATCAAATAGTTGTTCAGCGTGGAGGATGTGTTGAAGGGAAGCTACAGAATGTTTTTTAGGGGGTTTACAATCTTCGTTACCATCGGCCAGCGAGTTAAAGTCTCCCACCAAGAGGAGGTCCCCCTTACATACAGCTTTAACCTTGCGCAGTAGTTTCTTAATAAAAGTGCTTTGCCCCTGGTTGGGGGCATATACCGTGACCAGAGTATACAACACATTATTTAACATACAAATTAGAATGATATACCTTCCATTTGGATCAAGAATCACTTCTTGCAGTACAAAGGCAACAGAGTTCTTAATGGCTATCATTACGCCGTTTTGCTTGGAGTCTGCATTAGCAAAAAAAATATTCGGATACTGTTTATGCGTGCATTTGGGGGCTTTAGCAGCCGCAAAGTGAGTTTCTTGCACACATACTATGTCCCCTTTTAGATTGCGTGCTTCTTGCCAGAGTAGTTGGTGTTTGAAGGGACTTTTTAGTCCTTTGGCATTAAGGGATATTATTTTTATGGTCATCTAGTTACCATAGTGCTGTGGTTGTTGCCCGGATAACAAGAATAAGGTTGAGCTTGTTATCTGGGAAGGAGATTTTAGGATGTGGGCTCCTGGTACTGCCTCATGGTCGTTGAGCGGGCTTTTTCTTGGATGAGGATTTGGTTGGGAGCTGTGTCCAATCTTTCTTCAGTTTGGGGGGCTCGGTGTGTAATTCTTCACTGATGTCTTGGGGGAGGATTCCCCATTCTCTCAGGTAGCGTAGGCCTACCTCCAGGGATAGTATGCTCACTGATAAATCCTTGTAGGTCACAATCAGCTTGGATGGGGTCCCCCATTTGTACCCAATGTTGTGGTTCCGCAAGGCCTTGGTGATTGTAGTTAGTTTTTTCCGGTTTAGAACCGTGGCTTGTGATAAATCTGTGTATAAGGTGATCCCTGCAAATTTACCGGTAAGCTGTTGTCTGTTCCTCATGGCTTTCATTGCTGCTTCCTTTACATGGTAGAAATGAATCTTGGACAAAACGTCCCTCGGGATGGAGTCAGGAAGAAAAGGTGGTTTCGGCAATCTGTGTGCCCTGTCAATCAAAAGTTCTAATTCGCTCGCTTCTGGCACTAGTTCATGCAGGAGTTGTCTGATGAAGCCATTCAGGTCCGCATTAGCTATTGTCTCCGGTATGCCATGGAATTTAATGTTAGATCTACGGCTGCGGTCCTCCATGTCCGCTAATTTGGCGGAAATCCTTTGTAATTCACATTGCTGTTCGTTATAGGCATCTATCAGGCTGTTATGTGCGGAATAAGCATCTTCCATTTTATGTTCGACATGTTCCATTCTGTCTTGCAGATCAGTAACTGAGACATTAATGGGCTGAAGCAGTCTCATCATATCAATATGCAGGGTATCCCGTAATGAGATTAACATCTCCTTCATATTAGTCATGGAGACTGGCTGGGATGATAAAGGAAAGTGTTCTAATGGAGTCTGTGTGGATAACTCTGAAGCTGATTACTCCATATTATCATCTGCCTCCTGATCATCCCCTTTGGCTTTTTTATATTTAGCAGGGCTGCGGGTAGTAGGGCTGTCTGGCGGAGATGAATCACAGTTACCTGCATGTCTCCTGTGTATTTCAGTGATGACCATCGTTACTGAGCTGCCTGAGTCCGAGGCACTGTCCCCTTCTTCTGTAGGCCGCAGCGGCGCGTCGGCGCCATCTTGGTATACCCTCCCTCCGGAGGTACTGAAGAAATCAGTCAGTTTCTGTGGATTCGAGCGCTGGGGGCCCCTTTTCCTGACTGCCCCCAATGCTGCTGCTTCTAGAGAGGCCATCCGTACCTTCAGATTCCCGCTGCTGCCGCTTCGATCGTCACTTGGCAGATTACAGGAGCCGGAGCTCGCTCACTCTGCTGCCGTCTCTTACGCCGGCCGGTCACGCCCCCCATGTTTACATTTTTTTAAACATACAGTAACCAGAGCAATACAGTGTTACCATAGTAACACTGTATTACTTTGGGAAGGTGCTCAGGATTTTTTTTTTTACACAATATGGTTGCTTATAACTGAATTTTACAGCTATAAGCAACAATTTATTTCTGAATGAAAACTACTCATTCAGCATTTTCTATTGTGATTAGATGTGACTGACCACAGTTAATCACATGGCACAGATGGGCTGTGATTGCTCTGTACCTTGTGATGACTGTGATCAATTACAGAACTCATCACAATATTACACAATGAAAGGCATGTAACAAAGCCTTTCACTGTGTACAACTGTCATGTGATCTGCTGTGATTGGCCACAGTGGTCACATGGTACCAGCAACGGGCCGGTACAGTGATCTGTCATCGGCCATGTCCAGATCATGCTGAAGCACGGCCCTGGGAGGACGTCATATGATATCCTCCCAGAACAACAGGGCTCCCACCCAGCTGTCATCTTACAATAGGCCGGGCGGGAATGTTACAACTCCAGCATAGCTGATGTCCAAACCGTTGTGGTTGCAAAGCTGATGCAATTTGCGAGACAAGCCCCCTTCCTCAGAGCTCAGAGAAGGGAGCTTGCCTCTCGAAACATGTCAGCTTTCTAACCACAGAGATTTGGATATCACTTATGCTGGAGTTGTGACTTGACATGCTTTTATCTGTTCATGTTTGTGAGTGTGTTTTTGGCATTTAAAGAAAAATAAAAATGCCATTGGTAGTAATGCACCAGGTGTTTGCACCCTCCTGTGTTCCTTTACAATGGATTGTCGACTACCCTAATGAAAGACCACAATATGTGCATTTGCAAAACTGTGTCAGATAGGTTGGTCAGCATTATTGGGGTTCCACAGGGATCAGTTCTCTCTCCCTTTCTCTTTACTGTCTATACCACTGATTTCAGCTACCAGACAGAGTCTTGCCATCTTCAGAAGTTTTCTGATGACTCTGCAGTAGTGGGATATATCAGGGATGGGGAATAGACTGAGGTGGATAACTGTCACATTGTGTGAGAATAATCATCTGTATCTACTGTAAATGTGACAAAGACAAACAAGCTGTTTGTGAATTTGAGAAGGAGGAAGGCACCGGTGACCCCTGTCTCCATCTGAGTGGATGTAGTAGAGAATTACAGTTGTAGTTGCATGCTGAGGAAGCCGGCTTAGGGTGGCCGACACCAACAGATTTAATAAACTGATTTGCAAGACCAGTGATGTTGTTGGATTGGAGTCAGAATATTTAACAAGTGTCAGAGGAGGATATTGTCCAAGGTGCATTCAATCTTGAACGACTCCTCCCACCCACTCCACAATACGTTGGTCAGTCTGAGGAGTACCTTCAATGATAGATTGTTACATCCACAATACACCACAAAGTGACATAAGAAATCATTTTTGCTTGTGGCCATAAAATTATATATGAATAAAAGCAGTGCAATGCTGGGATTAATTTCCTTAGTGATAACAGTGATTTCTGTGTCAAAATTAGTAAAATGAAAGTCCCAAGTCTCCAGAGTCCAAATGATTAGGTAAGAACTAACAGTCCCACAAGCCATGTTTTAAAAGGTAAAAATCATAAGAAAAAGCTTAGTGTCACCAGAGAATGTTCTTATTGCGCTTACCAGAATTCATGGGACCACTTAAGAAGTGGTCAAATCACGCCCATAATCAGAGGACATAGGTTCCCCATCCAGGTTGCAAAAGGCTCCTATCCACCTCCTCCTTCAGGCAACTGAATGCTAAGAGGGCTTGATATTCACTGTCAATAACCTGTGACTCGAGTATCCGGGTGCATTAGTGTTCCATATGTTATGAAAAATGAGTACTCCACATTTACCTTTGATGAAAGATGATTTAAGAGAAGTAACACCCACATAAAGTAGAGCGATTCAGGCACAAACCGCTGGAAATGACACTTCCTCCAATATTTAAAATGGCCAACAACGATTCACGCATGGTTGGGTATGTACATGGCTCTGCCCTGATGCCATTAGGGGCACGCCCACACACAACCATCATGCCATTATATCCATTCCAGGACTCAGGAGGATTGCCGCAATTGGTCAATGAAAAGTGGATTAATTAGATGGGAAGGACTACAGATCCGGAAGCAGTGCCTGGCACCTCAAATGCATTCCTGAAGTACGTATGACATTAAAATATATATATTTCCAATTGGTAACTACCAAATCCGTGAAATTTAACTTGTTTAACACACCTATTGATGGGATTTGTAATGAAAGTATTTCAAATATATGGAAACCCATTAGCTAAACCACAGTGCCCCAATGTTATATTCAACCATTGGGGCTGTATCCTCCCTGGTTTACAAAAAAAATAGATACACTTTTTTATAGTAGTACCTATAATGAGGTCAGGCACTGATGTGGATGATAATGCCTGGTTCACAGTCACTTCATTCCAAAGGTGTTCCACCTGGTTCAGGCCAGGACTCTGTGCAGGCCATTCAAGTTCCTCCACCCCAAACTCGCTCATCCATGTCTTTATGGACCTTACTTTGTGCACTGGTGCGCAGCCATGTTAGAGTAGGAAGGGGCCATTCCCAATCTGTTCCCAGAAAGTTGGGAGCATGAAATTGTCCAAAATGTCTTGATATGCGGACGCCTTAAGAGTTCCCTTCACTGGAATTAAGGGGCCAAGCCCAGCCCCTGAAGAACAACCCCACACCATAATTACCCTCCACCAAATTATTTGAACCAGCCAGGCCTTCTCATCCACATCAGTGCCTGACCTCACAAATGCGCTTCTGGAAAAATTGTCAAACATTCCCACAGACACACTCCTAAACCTTGTGGACAGCCTTCCCAGAAGAGGTGAAGCTGTTGTAGCTGCAAAGGGTGGGCCAACCCAATATTGAACCCTACGGGTGTGTAAAGGCAGACATCCCAATCAGGGCCGGCTCTACCACTAGGCGGAATAGGCGACCGCCTAGGGCGCACTGCCGCCTAGGGGCGCCTGGCCACTGTTGATCTGTCACTGGCTGCTCTGCATTGATTCATGTAAAAACTGACACTGTCTGACTGAGATAATGAGATTGTATTATCATATGCCATTTGCAAATGTATATAGAAATAGTGGCTGATCTGCCAAATATCGCCCCTCTGCCCCCACCCCCAATGAAGCTGTATTTGATGGGCACAGGTGAGGCTGTATTGATTGGTGCTGGTGAAGCTGTATTTGATGGGCGCTGGTGAGGCTGGGTAGGGAAAAGGGGTGGAGCCGGGGGGGCGGCAAAATTAGGTTTCGCCTAGGGTGTCAAAAATTCTTGCACCTGCCCTGGTCCCAATACTTTTGGTAATATAGTGTATCAGTCATCCAGCCCTCTCTATTCATGGATCATGTTTCATTCATACAAGCTGTAGTATGGCTTCCATGAATGGTGGAGATGGGAGAAAATGGCAGGCATAGTAAGGCTCCTTTGATGAGAGCCTGTAACAGCCGATTAGTTCTATTAGCTCCTGCCAAACCAGAAGATTACTATGGCCTGGTTGGGGCACAAAGTGCACATGCTACTGACTACAATTTATGTTCCTTGTGCTGATTTTTTTGTGTGATTTTGGATGCAGTTAGGCTTTAACACTTGCAGTTTGTTGGAAGTCCTGCTGCAAGGAAAATTATTTCTTTGCCCTGGATTTCAGCTTTAACTTTTGTGGTTGCAGAAGCAGTTATGGAACTTGGGACTATTTTGGAGCTCAGGATACAGATTAGATATTAGTTTCCTCTGAAATTGCTAGCTCCTTGGCTGTTGTGCTGACCCACTGGCTTTAATACTTCCTGAGTAACTACCTGAAAAGAGTTTGCAGGTCAGAAAAATTCAGAGCAATTCAGTTTGCTTCTCACATTTGCAAGCTTTCGTTAAGACCCCTTTCACAGTGTGGCGGTTTTCAGGCACTTTAGCACTAGAAATAGCCTCTGCTAAGCACCTGAAAACCACCTCCCATTCATTCCAGTGTGTCTCCTCACGCTCGGGCGGTGTGCTTGCAGGACGTTCCAAAAAGTCTTGCATGCAGCATCTTTGGGGCGGTTTGGGAGTGCTGTATAGAGTGCTCCCAAAACGCCCCTGCCCATCGGAATGAATGTGCAGTGTTTTCAAAGCACCTTAAAAGTGCTTTCAAAGTGCAGCAAAATGGGACTATTTAACCCCTTTTTTGGGGGTTAAAATCGCTCCACTAGCGGCCGAAGAGGGGTGCAAAAGTGCTGCATAAAAACAGTGATAATGTACCACTAAAACAAGCAGCGCTTTACCGCCACCGGCAGTGTGAAAGGGGGGTTATGCTTCAGAATATTACTTTGTACCTACTTATACTCTTTTTAAATTCAAGCCTGTCAGACAGGTAAAGTACACTTCTCATGAGGGGAATATGGTGCTGCCACGGCTAACCTCCTTCTAAAAATGCTACCTGCCTGGGTGCCTCTGGCATCTTAAGGGCTCATTCACAAGTGCAGCAGGCACTGCTGCTCCTCTGAAAAGAGATCTACACTTGGAAGTGTTTGACAAGTGGTGAGAAGGCAATATGTTGCCTCCTCGACACCTTATTTAACCCTATAATTTTCATACTACCACACCACAATCGCGTCCATTGCCGGTGCTTGCGGTGAGGTTCTGGAGTATCCCCATAGAACCATATTAGATCTGTTTAGCAGTGACACAGCCCACCAAAAGTGACATAAGTTTTGCCACGGCCATGAAAGACAGCACCATGGCATGTGTACAGCTATGAGTGCCTGTATCTTTAGCATTCATGCAGATGGTCAGGGGGCAATGGAACAGTGACTCAACTGCCTGGTTTTACCACCCCACCCCACCTTATATGTGAATACCCCCCACCTGCCATCCACACTTCAAGAGTTAATTGAATTGAGGATGGAAGGTGAGGGAGAGTAAGGAATAATCAGCAATACATACCTTATACATTGCTCCCAAAGGCTTTTTTACCACCGTGTGACTTTTCCCACAGATCTGTTTTTCTTTGTTGCTTGTCTGGTCACGGCCTTTCTAATGTCAATACATTGAGGGACTGTCCACATATCGGGAGCATCGACGGAGGAGATCGACGAAAGCCTGTGGAGCAAGGTATAAGATAAATATTACTGCATAGTCCATTTTCCCTAGATGAAACAAGCAATTAACCCATGTGGGGGGGGGGGGGGCTTATAGGGGTTTTTGAGCCAAAAAAAGAAAGGCCAAGTTTGGAAAGTTTCTACCAAATGAACGATAAATTGAAAGGTTAATGTGTTTCCCATCCAGACCGTTTTCACTAGATATGTGAAAAAATTAACAAAAAACGGATTCATTTATATCCATTGGACGATTTATCGGTCATTACATGATGGCGCTACCATTTGCTCTCATGGCTGAGTGTTCATTTCTTTGAAAATGGGTTTGAACGATTTTTCGTATAGTGTATGGCCAGCATTAGTTTTGGCACCAGCACCCCCATATCTGAGGACCAGGGCGAGAGAGCTTCTCATCTCGCTTGGTGCAGTGTATCAAGTTTTTTTCAGGCGACAATGCTGCTTTGTATGTTGTACAAGTTTACTTAGTATTAGAAAACAACTGAAAAAACATTGAAGCTAAAGCATCTGTAATGAAGTCAGGGAACTAATATTTTCAAAAGGAAAGGTTATCAATGGCAGCCTACATAATTCTTTCTGTGGGTGTACTATAATCCCTTTATAACCAGAAATCATTAAAGCCTACATGTGCAGATTAAGTGAACTGGGTTACCATTTTCTGTTTAAAAGTGGAAGACTGAAAAATATTATCTTTAAAGTCAGTATACAGTAGATTTACTTGTTACAAAAGATAGGTTAGTCTACCTTACATATTAAATGAGAAATGTAAGCTGATAGTAAAAGTAAACCAGACATCAGGCAAGGACTAGTAAAAGACAGATGGTCAATGTGTATGATATAGAAGGGGACATAAACTAGACACAAGGCATGGGGTCAGTAACAGGAAAGTTGTCAGCACACATTATATAGTTGGCAGGAGATGTAAACTAAGAGACACTAATCAAAGGTTTGTGATGGGTGGATAACCTTTGGCTATAGTTTACCTGACAGCTGACATTTTACAGATAGCAGACAGAAACTAGTAATTTAAGGGGTCATGCACATGGACGTAAATACAAGCGTATGGACATAAGTCATAAAACACACTTGTATTTGTGGCATATTCCTTCAATACATTGCTATGGGCAGAATTATGCACCAGCTAAGGCTTCCAAGTGCTGCATATACAGATGTATGTCATGCTGTATGCCCACCCTCCTGTATTTATATCCGTTTGCATGAAACCTAAACAAATAGTAAGTGGGCAAATGATCGGATGGCGAGCAATTGTAGCTTGCAGTTTACTAAACACGGGCAAAATTAGAAGCAAAAATGCAAAACAGGTTCAGGATGGCAAAAACATGCATTCACTGGACAATAATGAAAAACAGGTCTGGGATGGCAAAGAACATTTGGCTACCTAACATAGTCTCTCTAATGCCCCCTACACATGGTACAATTGTTGTACAACAATGGCCGTACAACAGCTTGCTGTACGATAATCCGATCGTTAGTACGCACGATTAAAACAGCTGACGTTCGACAATCGTACAACAAAAGTTGGCTGAGAAAACTAGAAAACTTTTGTTGGTGAACAAGGTGTCGTACGACTGTTGACTCGTGTACAGAAGTTGGCCCAACAAAAGTTGAAAGTGCAAACACGCATGCTCTGAATCCAGGAAGTGCTCGATCGTGTAAACCTGAGTTCCTAATTCACAAATAACATTCACCTGAACTTCCTCGTTATTCGCTCATAACACGTCACTACATTTGGCTTTGTTGGCCGATTACTTGACTCATGTCAGTACGCTGGTCACAACAGCCAACAGCCGATTTTGGAAAAAGCTGAACTTGCAGTCGTTCAACAGTCACACTGTGTGTCCGAGGCATTAAATTCCTTGAATGCTTCAGTAAAACAGTTCAGAAAACAACTACTTGTGATTATCCTCATAAATAGCGCCCTTCACAGAGATGTCCAAGGTAGATCTGGTAACACAGGTAAACAGCTGGAGGGATTAAAAGACAAAGGGCCAACCCATTGGAACTGAAGTACTCAATTATAGTGGAGTACTGTAGTACCAATTATGGAGGGACTTCTCACATTAACTCTGTCCTCTGGAGAAGCTGCATACTTATGCTGTGGCCCTGTTGGCTGCACAATAGAGGGCCTTCCACCCTGCTACATATCTCTTGCCAGGATACCTATGCCTCATTAGTCATGGCCTCTCTGACTTGCTGAGGGAGTGAAGCTGAGGAATTTATACTTCCTGGGCATGTCCAGGAACCCTGGGAAGTTGTGGGAAATGGAATTAAAGGGGCCTACCTCTGCATCTTAGGATGATGAGTAAACAGGCAACTTCGCTACAGCAATAGTATTAGTCAGTGGGTAAAAAACAGCTGGAAAGAGACATAAAGTATACCAATAGCAGGTAAGAGTCAGTAACATTTGGGCTGTCAGCATGTAGAGGTCTCCTACCAGTGGAGTGTCTTACATGGGTGGCTCTTTATAAGGTGGATGGAGCTAAAGATTTGTAGGAGTAGCTGGGACAGTGACCTGCATGAGGGGTTAGGAACTGTTGTTTCGGTTAGCTCTCCCCGTGTGGATTATGGGGAAGAGCCATGATTTGGAACTATTGACACTATTATCTAGAACTGTTCTAAATTGCTTATTAATGCAATTAAAGAAGTTGCATTACAACCAAGAGCCTCAGTGTGATGATACTGTGTACAACCAATACCTGGGGAGTGAAGAGAGTTATGTGTTTTACTGATGCAAATCTAATTGGCTCTGGAGAGGGTGGTGGTGGAAGAAAAGGAGTTCTTAGCCCGATGGTGAAAGAGAGCCCCCTCATGCAGTATGTGTCAATGTTTAATGGGCCCCGGGTGGTCGGCTGGATTTCTGAAGCTTCTGTATAATACAGCTTGCAGGAGATGCATACCAGAGAACAGGAAAGGGTCAGTAGCACTTGGGTGGTCAGGGTTTTTTAAAACAGCTGGCAAGAAGCATATATCAAGTATCAGGTAAGTGTTTATAACATTTTGTCCTACTTCAAAAATTATTGTAACAATTTATCCAAAATGTTTTATCAGGACATGGAGCCAAATGTTTTTAAAATGTATTTACCCAATAACTAAATTCTCATATAATATTTAACAAATTGGTATAATTTCTGGAGCACCCTCTTCTAGTTAGGCTAAATTTCGTTTTTGCCTGGTCACGTCTTCCTAAGCTGGTTATTTGATTTTTCTGTTTCTGGGAGAAATTTTCAGAATATAGGCAGGGAGAATCAAATGAATGTTTGCATGCCCCTGGCTAATCCCTGGAAGGAGGAGTCCAGAAAGCGGATGTGGAGGGAATACATGTTTGGGAGACATTTCCAGAATGTTCTTTCCTCTTCAGGGATGGTTACAGTTCCCCTGGGGCTGCTGCCCCTGGGAGGCAACTATACAGAGCCAAGCCAGTCTGGGCCTCATCAGGAGCTGAGCTGAAGGCATGGAGATTACTGATGAAATTTTGTTGGAGGGCACTGTACTGAAGTCTTGGTCTGGAGAAGAATCTTTTTCTCCCTCACTGAGAATCTACCCGTGGAAGCTGGGTGGCAGACAGCACCTAGGACATTGTGGGTAAGACATGTGTTTGGGACTTTCATGAGTGCCTGCAGCTATAAGGATTTGTGCTAAAAGTATGTTTTCCTATTGATCATGTGGGAGTATTCTGAGTCCTTGAACCCCTCTTCTGTTTTAAGCTACAAAGCAATAAATTCTAAAAAGACATTTCCTTGACTCAGCCTGTATTGCATGGAACTGTGCATGTGACTGGCAGCCCCTATACTAGCAAGGGAGACCTGGGCATATTCTCATCAGCCCCTCTGGGGGTGAGCGCTACATTTATAAAGTCGTTTTCAATACTCTTAATCTGCAGCTTTAATCCCTAGTGATCCTTTTTAGGCCCTTTTAGGCACTTCTGTTTATAGGTTGACAATGTTCAGACCCAGTCTCCCAACTGAACTTTTGTGTTGTCACTCCATGACATAGGATTCCAATAAAGACTACAAATAGTTATTTCTATTATTAGTTATTTCTACACATTATGCAGGTATTGTCCACTGCAATCACCATCAGGAAACCTGTCCAGAGAAATGCCTAGCAGCTTTTGCTAATGTATATGTAGACAGGAAAAAAACTGCAAAGAAGAGCGAGGAGATCAAAGAAGAGGAGAAATGCATCAAAGAAAGAAAAAAAAAAGATGACATGTAAAATGACAATTGATCACAATATACAGTGCTCTGGCAAATTACATTTTATTCATTTAGATTTTACATCTACTTTAAACCGCTATATTGAGTCTGAGTGAAAACTGTGCTGTGTTTTAACTGCCTATATACAGTCTAAGTTGAATGTACTGAAAATATGTATCAGTGAAGGAATGATTGTGACATTAACACCAGGTTGGGATTACTATGCCTGCACTGGTTCAAATCATTTTGTGGAGGGAGGATTATGGTTCCAGTGAAGGGAACTTTCAAGCCGTCTGCATACCAAGATATTTTGCACAATTTCATGTTCCCAACTTTGTGGGAACAGTTTGGGGATGGCCCCTTCCTGTTCCAACATGACTGCGCACCAGTGCACAAAGCAAGGTCCATAAAGACATGAATGAGCGAGTTTTGGGTGGAGGAACTTGACTGGTCTGCACAGAATCCTAACCTCAACCCGATAGAACACCTTTGGGATAAATTAGAGCGGAGTCTGCGAGCCAGGCCTTCTCATCCAACATCAATGCCTGACCTCACAATTGCACTTCTGGAAGAGTAGTAAAAGAAAAATCCTATAAAGGCACACCTAAACCTCGTGGACAGCCTTCCCAGAAGAGTTGAAGCTGTTATAGCTGCAATGGGTGGGCCAACTCAATATTGAACCCTATGGACTAAGACTGGGATGCCCTTAAAGTTCATGTTCGTGTAAAGGCAGGCATCCCAATACTTTTGACAATATAATGTACATGAACTTTGATCTCTTTTCTATATAGACTAACCCTTTACAATAGCAATAGTATTTTATTCTTAGTTATATTTCATTAACCTTTTTTGTATCTTTGCATATGCTATAATAAATATGTAGGTTTTGGAACCACATTAAAATTTGTATATTGCCTGAAGAAGGAACCCAAGGAAGGTCTCGAAAGTGTGTTCATTTTAACTACCTACCTTCCAAACATTCTGCATATGTTTTTATAGGGCTTCTTTTCCTCTGTATCCACTGTGGGTATAGGATTGTGTATGTGGAGGTTTTTTCTTTTTAATTTTTTTTTCCTGTTGCTTGAACTAGATGATCTGGTACAGGGAATGATACCCTCTTGTAAGACAACATTTTCTATATCTACATTGACTTTGGAAGGCTACAGTTGCAATAAAGTATTTTTTCAACAATACCTGAAGTATATATATGTTTTATTATATTTATAATTATATTGTTTTTTAATGTATTTTATTATTTATAATATTTATTATTTATATTTTTCGTCTTTATGTAGTATGTGTAAAAATGTGGCATTACAGCAAAATTACCTTTCGATAAAATTTATTATAATGTCTCACTGGAAGTACTCCATAGTCCCCACTACAATAGATAACAATATGATGAGCAGATTGATTTCTTCCTGAATAAGAGTTGGAGATATTTGCAAAAACTCCTTACACGTCAGTCTTTACCCAGTAGTGTCAGCAGCCCATTTAGCTTTCATAGTGAGAAAGTGAGAAATGATTGGGTATTGTTACGGCGAATTTTATCTAATACACTTATGCACCGAACGACAAATAAAATAAGCGGTTACAACCTTTAATCTATGGAAAGAAAAACCGACCTTGTTGTATCATTTCATTATATAGGGTATCAATAATGATTAATCACGGAACTCAATGAAAGAAAAAGCTAATTCAATTAAATTTTTACAGAAAAAAGTTAGTCAATAATAAAATCATATTCATTGGGTAATAAGAACCAAAAGAGTGATCTTACATTGGAATACAAACACTATAAAATTATTCAGAAGATAGAAAATAAAGTTACAGAAAACCACACAAGATAAGATAATAAGAAATACTTAGCACAGACAGCATGACCCTGTACTTCCTAGGTTCAAGAAGGCCCTAGTAATGTTTTGGGCCCTCTTTTATACACACTCTCTGCCCTACTCCCACCCTTAAAGTGGTAGTAAACCCTCCTATCCTTTTCAGCCAAGGAAGCTGCCATCTTGGCCTCTTTTTAATCTACAACTGCCATGATGTTGTACATGTGATCAGCTATGACACGAGCCAGTGGATGGTTTGACAGTTTGGTTTAGAGCACAACCAATGGGAGTGTTACATTTCCGGCACATGCCGGAAATGTAACTGGTTTTTAAACTGTTAAATGGATGTGTTTACTACCGCTTTAACTCCATTCACACCCATAGCGCCTTCCCATTGGTCTAAAGTTGCAGTGACTCCTGATTGGCCAGAATTGAAGCTTGCTGATTTTAATGCTTTTCATCCAAGTTTTTCGGTGCATTCATGTCTCCTGTGTGTTTAGGTTAATTAAGACCACCAAACAGTTCCCAAATTAACATGGTAAGGGTCTGCATTAGACAAAGACATAATGTCTGAATGCTCCCTCTGAAGACAACATGGTAACTTTGTTAATATGTATAAGCCTTTGTCCTCGAGACCCAGGAGTAAGGAAAAGCCCCCCCCCCCCCCCGCTCACAATATATCACCTTCAAAAGACAAAGGATACACTTAATAGCCCTGCATTGAATTAAGCTATTGAAGGCACCAGCAGACGCTACTTTGAACCAGTCTTGTAAGCAACAAACCAGGCAAATGTTTCATATGAAACCAAGGAATATATTAAGTAAATATTTTTGTTGTAAAATATATATATATATATATATTTGACTGGGCATGGTATATTCAGAATTCTCTATCTCAGGGGACACATTCTGAATTAAAAGAGACCAAACAAAGCATATCTTGGAGCACTTTGATGAAAATATGAATTTCAACAGTCCTGTTGACCAAAATATATATCACTTCACCAAAATATCTAAAATATTTCCACATCAGTTTTCCCTGAAGTTCATTCTTGAACTTAGCCCCTTCCTCAATAATTTTGCACCCACCCACAACCGCCCAGAAGGCCCAACCACCACCACTGCAGCCTCCTCTTCTTATTTTGAGCACGACGGGACACATCAAGGTAGACTTACTTGATTATAGAAGTTCTGGTGCCTCTGAGACTTCACATCCGGACAATGAATACCTGTGCTGCGATGTTGCCACGCTCCTCTGCCTTGGAAGAGTGGAACTCCAACATCGATGGCGGGATCCTGGCATATCTAGTCCTGTAGCTTTAGGTATGCTGTGCAATGATTGCAAAGATTGGATCGGACCACGAGACGGCACTTTTCAGCATGGTGATGGAAAGTTCAGGAGAGTCTAGTCGTTGCCCCTTTGTCTCAAGATATGGCTTGGTTTGTTGTTGTAGCTTCTTCAGGTAGCGGTGGGGTGGGCCTTCAGACAGCAGTGCATGATTACAAAAAGGAAAAAGGAGAATGTCAGTCTACTGTTATTGGAGGAATTCCAGACCGGCGCAATGGTTTGGCCATTAATACTGAGTACTTAAAAAGGTTGTAATGTGGATGGGTAGAGTGGGTTCCCCACAGGGTCTTAGAGACAGCCAGTATCTTACTAGAGCCCCTGAAGGTGGGGATAGTCAACACTGCATGATATTGCCAGGTCCCTGGGTTCACCACACTTACTCACGGGGTTCAGGTTAAAGCAGTAGGCAGACTGGGGGATGTAAAATTACAATAAGACATAAGACCTGGACATCCAGAGATACTTTGGTTGTGAAATATGGTAGTGCTATGTTTAAAAAAAAAAAAACATTATAAGCCTGTGGGTCCCCACAGGACTAGAAACTGAATCGGGCAGGAACGCCAAAACCTCATAATTTGCAAAAGAAAATTATATGACTGATGTCTTGGTTACGTTATCTAAAGACATCTAAGATAGAAACCAAAAGAACAGCCTAGGGGGCATAATATTAAACAAGGTAAAGGAAAGAAAGAGAGGTAAGTATTGAAAATGAACAAGAAGAACAGTAAAAATGATAATGAGAAAGAAAGGGAAAAAAAAACAAAAAAGCAAAAAAAAAACCAATAAAAAGTAAAAACATACAGGTTTAATGCTGATTCAACCAAGACCATTTATCACATATATTTCAACTCCCATCTCACATTACTGTTGAAGCAGTACATTTGCAGGTCAGGCACACGGGTCAGGCACACAGATCTTAAAAAGGAGAGAGAAAGAAAGAAGAAAACTTTTAGAATTTAGGTAGACCTGACTGCACTTTATGATTATAATTTAGAGGCTTATCCCTAAAACAACAAAAAACATAAAAAAATAATAGTTCTAGGGTCCTCTCTTAAATGCGCACAATACATCGGTCTCTTAATAGTTACCCACAACAGGACAACCACAGGGTGGTGTTTACTAAAGCTGTGGGCTGTACATGAGTATATTTTTTCCCATTAAGAAACGTTTAGCTTGAGATATTTGGATTAACCTATTTTGATCATAAGATATCACCTAAATCATCCACCCCACTCCTCCTATGACATCTGGATCTCCTGCTCCCTTGTTACCTCCTCTCATGCTCAACATCAGGACTGCTCCAGAACCTTTGGAACTCCTTACCCCAGTATGTCCAGCCAGGCCCTACCCTTTTCACCACTAGGTGATCCCTGAAAACTCTTCTATTCAGGAAAGCCTACCCCGCCTCCACCTAAAACTTTACCTCAGCCAGCTCCATCAGACAATTCCCTGCAGCTATTACTTTTTGTACCACCCCTCTCCCTGATTTATAAACTCCTTAAGCAGGGCCCTTCTATTAATGCCCCACACAAACTGTTGGCGCTAAATCCTGTTGCCCAAAGTTAAACTACCCAACTTTTAACTCCTCCCCAAATCCCAATGGAAGTTTCAGTACGTGTAAGGGGGTGTCAGGTTACATATAAAGCTTTTACTCGGGGGTAGTAGGGGTACGTTCCGGTGTACCTGCTATATCCATGCCAAGGGAAGATGTATAATAAACTCCCCTAGGTAGGGTACTGCACTAAGTACAATTTAACCTGATGCTGAATACAGTGCATCGCTAGACATGTGACACCAGCACCAGCACCCTGGTCTCAAGTATTTAACTTTGTTTAAGACCAGTTCGGACATTACCTTGGCATCCATTAGACATGACCCCTCCCTGTGCCAGCATTGCTGTCTCATGATTCTGTCCTTTTCATTGACATAGCCCAACCCCTTCCTTTCTCCAGCACCCACCAGTAACAATCATCTGAGGTTGTCCAGACTCATAAACCATCAGAACAAGTTGGACTCTAGGGTATAACACAGTAGAGTCTGATAGGATAGTACCCAAATTTACTGAGGTATATGCACAATGTTCAGCCCCTGCACTCAGGGATGAGAATAATGCAAGTTGGGTTTTGACAACCACGGAACTGAGTCATTCACCAATCCATGTGACTCATAGTCAACTTGGATACTACCCCCACCCGACTGTCTTTACAAAGTGGAAATTGTTCCACTAAGAAAGAGGCAATCACTTCTCCGGGGTTCTGGAACACCTCTCATTGTACCTGGGTGTTGGATAGAGCAAGTGGGATTTCTTAACCCTTTCACCGACATGTAGCACCAGACTTCCCAATGTGTTCCTGAGTACTTCCAGCTCCATATTGTTTAAGACACCCAGTGCCCCGCCCCCGCTCCTCCAGAAATCTCCAGTAAGCCTCTCTTTAACATAAGTATGGGAAATAGTCTGCATACCCGGATAGGAAACAACCTTTCCACATGTACACTTGCTTTTTTATAAAGGCAGCACACCTTTTACCCTGTTTATCAATATGGCAATAAGACAATGTTATCCTTCATCCATACAACATAAACTGCCTACACTAATCAAACTGGACTCACATGAATTTCAGGGGCATAGTGCAGCACCGGGGGGCTGTTCTTGCCGGCATGCAAGGCACAGACTACCAGTTAGGGTACCAGAGGAGTCTAGGACAGGAAGGACACTAACACTAACTAAGGAGTATACAGCAGGCCCATACATATAACGAAAGCCAAGGCACAGAGTCCACATCTGGACACACACCATGCAACTCCCATACCATTTCCCTGTACAACTCTCCTCCCAACTCACCAGAGCCACACAGTACGAGGCCAGACCCAAACACTCTCAACCTGTATGCAACCAGGCAGGCCCTCGCACTAAATATCTGAAGGCAAGTTTAAAGGAAACTGAACAACAAAAAAATTATGCAATGTGTGTCCAGCTTAAGGAACTACTGCTATTGGACACAAACAGCCAACAGACAAAAAATCCCTTACAGCACTGAGGCTCCGGGATCACTGAACAGTAGGGGGTACAATTCAAGCCGACAGGTGTGCATTGAAACACACAGATATTAGTGACAGATACACCAAAGACCCATTAGACAACTAGTAACAAATAGCCACGTAAAAACCAGACAAACAGGAAACTCTAGGAGCCAAGTTGCACGGTGACACGGGCAGGAAACAGACTGAAAATACACTTGGAGACACACAGCCTGCTAGGGACATTAGCCTGAGGCAATGAGCAGAGTTTGAAAAAAACAGGACTGGATATGTCCTAATTACATTAACAGCAGGTGGGGTTAAGCAGTCTTAAAATAGCAGACCCCTAACAGTTAAAGCTATGGAACTAAAAGTATCAGCATGGCTACCAATCCTTGGGAATAAGAAACAGATATGTAACAGATCTATGACAGATCCAATTCAAACTCTGGACAATACCAAAAAGAACACTCTTACCACAGTAACATTGACAGATATTTATAATGAATAAGAGAAATGGTCTGATTGCTGCCTCATCTTAAGACAGACCTCCATCCCTGAATAATATACAACACAACAATATTTCGCCCATGGGACTTTGAATGAGGAATGTATAAGGTATGCACTAGACCAAAGTATGAGGAGTATTGATTTATTTCTAAAAGTATAAACATCATAACAAAGTAGAAGCAAGGCACGATATGCCCATAGTCAATAAGGTATAACATATGGCCATCCAGAGTAGGTAAATACATGGTACAGTGATATGTATATGTAAATTTATACAACTGCGTATGAGTACTTGACGCGTTTCGCAAGCTCGACTCGCTTCTTCAGCAGTAAATGCAGGGTATATCTACTCTGTTATGATGTTTATACTTTTAGAAATAAATCAATACTCCTCATACTTTGGTCTAGTGCATACCTTATACATTCCTCATTCAAAGTCCCATGGGCGAAATATTGTTGTGTT
>BLSH010443659.1:43858-58313 GCA_018402905.1 Glandirana rugosa | reverse complement strand
AAGCGGGCTCTTCGTTTTTGGACCTCCGCCGAGAAATCCGGGAACACCGCGATGTGTCCGTTGCCGACGGGGATGTTACCCTTCTCGCGGGTGAGCCGTAGGACCGCATCTCGGTCACGGTAATTGAGGAGCTTCGCGATGAAAGTGCGTGGTGGGGCACCCGCCGGGGGAGGCCGGGCGGCTAAGCGGTGGGCGCGCTCCACCACGAATGTAGAAGAGAAGGCCTCACGGCCGAACGTTTTGATGAGCAGTCCTTCGAGGAAGGCAGGGGGGTCTGATCCCTCAGACCGCTCCGGAAGGCCCACGAATCGGAGGTTGCATCGGCGCAGCCGGTTCTCCATGTCGTCCTGCTTAGCAAGAACGGCATTCAGCTGATGTTGTAGGCGCTCAGTGGACACTTGTAATGGCGGCAGGTCGTCTTCCACACGGCTAATGCGGTGCTCTGTTTCTGAGACCCTCTCCCTCAGATTCTGCACGTCTTGCCGTATCAGAGAAATGTCCACCTTGACCTCCTCAATTCGTGCCGTGAGGGTGGATTGGCATAGGGAGATGGCTTCCAGGACCTTGGCTGTTTCCGCTGAGACTGGCGCTGCATCGTCTGGGGGAGGAGAGGCGCCATCTTCTTCAGACAGGCCGCGTTCTTCATGCCGGAATTTCCCTAGTTTAGCGATGGCCTCCGACGCTTTTTTCGGCGGAGACATGTCTAGGAGAGTAGGGGTTAGCAGCAGGTTACTCCCTGAGTGCCGGGCAAAGAGGATAGTGACCCCAGGATAATATAAGGAGAGCGGTCGAGCGGAGCTCTCACTCAGCACACCCTACTCCATGCAGCTCCAGACCACGCCCTCCAACAAATTTGCATGTTAATACAGTTCTCTTCACACTCTCACAGGCCTGGCTAGAAAGAAGGGGGGGGGGCAGTTTTCAGTGGGCTGTCAGCAGCTGAGACAACAAACAGACAGGTAAATCAGATGACACAACATAGGTTCAAGTATTTCACACCATAAGCACACTCTCACAATTAGCTAGCTTGAAGGAAAACTCTGGACACCCCAGATACCAGCCTGTTTTCTATAATGACCTGTACCTCTGTTTAAACCCCTAAAATCTGTTTTGTACGGCTGAACTTCTCCCAAAGATCCATCCCATTTCATTAGCCCATACTCAGCCTGTATGGATGCATTCCTTACCTTAGGATCTTGGGATGGGACCCATGATCTAGGCTTTTCATACTGATTACCCCAAGACCACGTTGCAAAGCGTGCTGAGTGCACTACAAAATCACCATCTCTGTGTTCTATAGGGATTTTGCATCATTACTTTTTCAATGGGACTGGAGAGACAGAATTTAGCTATGTGACCAAACAGTCTACATAAATGGCATTTTATCTTATCTAAAGTTGTATAGCATCTCTTAACAAAAGGCTTTGTTCTAGACAACTGAGGAGGTTCAGTAGCTGATAGTGGGATGGCTTTTCCTGGATTAGTAGTTCTTTCTTGCGACTTACAAAATATAGGGGCAATTTTTAAAGAGCTCTTACCTTCTGTGGATTCATTCCTATTGGTACATACCTTAGGTATGGAGGACGTACCGCTGACCTCAGACATAACCAAATCAGTTGCCTTGTCATCCACTCTGTCTGAAAACTGAGCAAGCTGCTCCTGGCAGGTGACAGATAATCCTTTCACCTCACTTTCTGTATCCTTCTGTCTTTTTACCAGCTGATAAACTTCTTCCTGTAATCTCTGGTTTCGATTACTACTTTCTGGTGGATAGCATCAGAATTTAACCTTACTTTTTGTTATTTCTAGAGCCTCTTTTAGGGATGTGTTTTGCAACTTCAAATGCTCATACTGTTTAGCCAACCACCTGGATGCAAAGATCAACGGAGTCCTTCCCGCATGCTTACTACAACTTTTACAAGTGAAATTTTATTTTCCATCCTCTTCCATCAGAGGGACAGAAAGTATCCCTTCTGCCTGGAGACTTTTCTCCCTTAAAGCCAGCATAGCCTTCCCTTGGCTTGCGGCTTGACCTTCCTCTTCTTGTTCCTTTGCCACACCCTCCCCCTGTATTTCACATTTTACAGGGGTATCAAACTTGTTATTTTGTGGCTTTCCTTTCGTCACCTGAGCACTTAGCTGATACAGACTGGGCACTTGCAATTTCTCCTTGTCCCCCTGTTCATCACTGCCACGACTTTGGGGTTGAGACAGTTTTTGCTTGTCTTTACCCTCAAGTAGTGCTTGGAATGATTTCTCCATAAATACCATAGTCAAAACATTCCCTTCCTCTGCCCTCTTCGCTGACTCCAGCATCCATATAGCCCAAGCATTTCTTTCCTGTGGCCACATCATCTTCTTGTGATGACCAGACCACAGCTGTTCCCATGCTTTAAGCTTAAATACCTCTCTTAGAAAGCTTCATTCCAGTCTAACATTCCCAATCACAAATATATTTTACCATCCAGGGCCCATATATATCTATCATCTCTTCCCTTGGGGTCAGTTGGTAGGGTTTACCACACTCAGACCCCCTCCTTGAAGCAATCTTACCCATCCTCACGGATTGAACCCTGAACTTATTTCCCAACCTTGAATCGGTTGCCTCAGAGGTAGCCACTCTCTGACCAGTGATTGGGTGAACAGGTCTCTCCCCTGTACCATTGTTTTTTTTTCACTACTTGTCAGAACAATATTTAACTTTTTCCTTGTTCTTGAATTTAGTCCTTCAAAAAAAAAAACCTGGAGATTTCCCGAACTCGTTAATAGCTCAATCTCCCCCATGGACTTTCCCAAAGTATTCCAAAAGAAATGTTTAAAGTCGGATTATTTCTGTTATTCCAAAAATGATTAGCACAAACTTGGATAATCAAGAAACTATATGAATGCTTGGAGTACAAAAGGCTTGAGGCACAACTATTAGGCTGTATTCACACCTGAGTGTTTTACGAGCTGCAAAACGCTTAGGTGAGAACAGGGTCTTAGCAATATGGTTCACATCAGCCACAGTATAGCCAGTGTTCACAGGTCTAATTACAATTCCCATACACAAGATAATTTAGTGTGATTTAGTCTCTGTTTCCACAAGTGCAATTTGTCATGCGATCCTGGACATAAAAAGTTGCATTACAAGTCACAGTCTATTGATTTCAATAGCTCCTGTTCCAATCTATGCACCTTAAAGTTGCAGCGACTATGAAAAGGTACCTGTGGTACTCTGATGGGACTCCCAATGCGACTTTGACCCAGAGTGTAAATTTGGATCACAGTAGCATCCACAGTTGCACCAAAGTGGCACTTCACTCTAAATCGTGTGACTTTGGAGTTGCACTAGTGGAAACACAGCCCAAATCTCACAGGTGCGTTTCAATCACAAAGCCTGGCCTTATCTCATTCAAGGGTCAACTGGAACTGCTTTTTGGTAGAAAGGCACAACTATTGGGTTTGTAGCAGTTATACTATAGCCAGTGTTTACAAAACTATAATTCCCAGTTAGATTACAAAAGAGGGCAACTGCATACACATCAAGATCATTCAGTGTGACTTAGTCTCCGTTTCCACTAGTGAAACTTGCCATGCAACTTTGGACACATAAAGCGCATTACAAGTCCCAGCCCATTGATATCAAAGGCACCCGTTCCAATCTATGCAACTTAAAGTTGCAACGACTTGGAAAAGGTACTTGCAGTACTCTGATGCGAATTGCCGATGTGCCCTCGACCCAGAGTGTAAATTTGGATCAAAGTCACATTCAAAGTCGTACTTTACAGTCACACTCTAAATAGTGCGACTTTGGAGTTGCACTAGTGGAAACATAGCCCATATCATTTACACCTACAATCATATATTAATTATACTATTCAAAATCTGTCTCATCAAAGTATTAGTACAGACGAAAAGTAGGAAAAAAAAGAACGTTCTTAGAAGTTTACTAGGCTAGATGTTCAGGCAGAGGTGAAAAGAAATAGTCATAGATAACACTTACCATTTTTGAAGTTTAGAGCTTAAGTTCTCACACAAGGGGCACCATCTGTTACTGCAAATTTTATCTAATACACTTATGCACTGAACGACAAATAAAATAAGTGGTTACAACCTTTAATTTATGG
Source organism: Glandirana rugosa (assembly GCA_018402905.1). Taxonomy (NCBI): domain Eukaryota; kingdom Metazoa; phylum Chordata; class Amphibia; order Anura; family Ranidae; genus Glandirana; species Glandirana rugosa. Next base: position 54,204 of record BLSH010443659.1, on the reverse strand, counting down.
AAAGAAAAACTGACCTTGTTGTATCATTTCATTATATAGGGTATCTATAACGATTAAAGTGGATGTAAACCCACCACCACATATTCTCCATTAATCCCATATTTATAAAGTATTTATGTCAAACAGCCTCTCTAGTGACAACTTACCTTCCAGATGTCACCCCCTTTATCACAAGGAGCCACGCAAAACTCAGATTTCCAAGGGCGGGTCTGATCTGCGGTGCCAGGTGGGCGGAGCCGTGATGCCACCAGGCTCCTGCCCACCGTTACCCTTCCCTTGTGCTGGCAGCGCGCACAGGGGACACAGCGCGTTCTGGGCAGAAGCAGAGCATGCTCATGGCCCCCTGTGTGTCCTGCATACAACATTGGCAGTCAGGAATGATTAAGTAATAATTGAGCAGAGTAACCTGTGTGTCACTCTGCTTTAATTTATGAATGAACGGCAGCTGCTGTCCATTCATCTTCAATGCAGAGAAAGGGACTGGGAAATTTGTGCCTTCCGTCCATTTCTCTGTTCCAAAGGGGAGATGTTAAGGGTCTGTTTAGACCCCCTGACAGCTCACCAAAGCCCCCCAAGGGGGCAGATAAAAAAAATTGCAATAAAAATGTAAAAAAAAGATACAAAAAATAAAATTGTAAAAAATTAAAATAAATAAAAACTACTGACACCTCCCCCCACCCTAGCGACATGGTCCAGAGCCCCAAGCCCCCCAAAAAGGATTGTAAAAAAAATGAACAAATTACATTGGAAAAAAAAATACATAGCAATAAAAAAACTACTGGCACCTTCCACTGCCCTACTGACACCGTCCACTGCCCTACTGACACCGTCCACTGCTCTACTGACACCATTCACTGCTCTACTGACACCATCCACTGCTCTACTGATATCGTCCACTGCTCTACTGACACCATCCGCTGCTCTACTGACACCCTCCACTGCTCTACTTGCACCGTCCACTGTTCTACTGACACATCCACTGCCCTACTGACACCATCCACTGCTCTACTGACACTGTCCACTGCTCTACTGACACCATCCACTACTCTACAGACACCGTCCACTGCCCTACTGACACCATCCACTGCTCTAATGACACCATCCACTGCCCTACTGACACCATCCACTGCCCTACTGACACTATCCACTGCTCTACTGATGCCATCATCTGCCCTACTGACACCGTCCACCGCTCTACTGACACCATCCACCGCTCTACTGTACATGAGGAGTATGGAGCGATATTCAGAAGATAGGATGTGATGTACAAGAGGAGTATGGAGCGATACTCAGAAGATAGGATGTGATGTATAGGAGGAGTATGGAGCGATACTCAGAAGATAGGAAGTGATGTACAGGAGGAGTATGGAGCGATACTCAGAAGATAGGATGTGATGTACAGGAGGAGTATGGAGCGATACTCAGAAGATAGGATGTGATGTATAGGAGGAGTATGGAGCGATACTCAGAAGATAGGAAGTGATGAACAGGAGTAGTATGGAGCGATACTCAGAAGATAGGACGCGATGTACAGGATGAGTATGGAGCGATACTCAGAAGATAGGAAGTGATGTACAGGAGGAGTATGGAGCGATACTCAGAAGAGATTCAATTGTACTGTGCCTAACCACTTAAATACAGGACATTTATACCTCCTTCCTTCTCAGACCAATTTTCAGCATTCAGTGCTCTCACACTTTGAATGGCAATTAGTCAGTCATGCTACACTGTACCTAAACAACATTTTTCGCATTTTTTCAAACAAATAGAGCTTTCTTTTGGTGGTATTCAATCACCTCTGAGTTTTTTATTTTTTGCGACATAAGTGAAAAAAGAGCGAAAATTTGGAAAAAAAAAACACCTTTTTTTCCTTTTTTAGTTTCTATGATAAAATTTTGCAAAAAAAGTAATTTCATTTTTGTTCATTAATTTGGGCCAAAACCTATACTGCTACCTATCTTTGGTAAAAAATAACCCAAATCAGTGTATATTATTTGGTCTGTGTGAAAATCTACAAGCTATGGTGCCAATCATCGAAAATTGATCACATCTGATGTATCTAATTTCTTGAGGCCCTGAAATGCCAGGAAAGTACAAATACCCCCCAAATGACCCCTTTTTGAAATGTAGACATTTTAAGGTATTTAGTAAGAGGCATGGCAAGTTTTTTGAAGTTGTACTTTTTTCTCACAATTTTTGGGAATATGAAGAAATTATTATTTTTTTTTTTTACACAAAATTGCATAACAAGTTATTTCTCACACACAGCATATGCCTACTTCCAATTACACCCCAAAATACATTCTGCTACTCTTCCCGAGTATAGCGATACCACATGTGTGAGACCTTTACACAGCCTGGCCACATAGAGAGGCCCAACATGCAGGGAGCACCGTCAGGCGTTCTAGGAGCATAAATTACACATCTCATATCCTAACGACCTATTACAATTTTGAAGGCCCTGGAGCACCAGGACAATGGAATAACCCACAAAATGACCCCATTTTGGAAAGCAAACACCCCAAAGTATATTCTGTGAGGCATTATGATTCTTTTGTATGGTTCAATTTTTTCGTCAAGTCTTCAAAATACGTGGAAAGAAAATGAAAACGCTTATATTTTTACACAAAGTGGTCAATTTATAAGATATTTTTAACACATAGCATGTACATTACCCCCCAAAATATATTCTGCTACGTGTCCCAAGTATGGTGATATCACATGTTTGAGACTTTTACACAGCCTGGCCACATAGAGAGGTCCAACATGCAGGGAGCACCGTCAAGCATTCTAGGAGCATAAATTACACATAAAATTTCCTAACCACCTATTACATTTTGAAGGCCCTGGAGCACCAGGACAATGGAATTACCCACAAAATGATCCCATTTTGGAAAGCAAATACCCCAACGTATACTCTATGAGGCATTATGAGTCTTTTGTATGGTTCATTTTTTTCCACAAGCCTTCGCAAAATGTGGAAACAAAATGAGAACGCTTTTATTTTTATACAAAGTGGTCAATTTATAAAATATTTCTAACACATAGCATGTAAATAGCAAAAATTACCCCCCAAAATACATTCTGCTATTTGTCCCGAGTATGGCGACACCACACGTGTGAGACTTTTACACAGCCTGGCCACATTCAGAGGCCCAACATTGAAGTATTACCTTCACGCGTTCTAAGAGCATAAACTACAGATCTAATTTCATTCCTACCTATCACACTTCTGAAGGTCCTGGAGCACCAGGACAGTGGAATTACCCAGAAAATTACCCCATTTTCGAAAGTAAACACCACAATATATATTTTATGAGTCAGGGGCTGGTCACAGGTACTCGGGTACTCTGATGGGCTGATGACAGGTACTTGGGTACTCAGATGGGCTGGTAACAGGTACTCAGCTATAATGGACTGGTGACAGGTACTCAGGTACTCTGATGGGCTAGTAACAGGTACTCGGGTACTCTGATGGACTGGTAACAGGTACTCGGGTAATCTGATGAGATGGTGACAGGTACTCGAGAACTTTGATGGGCAGGTGACAGGTACTCTGATGGGGTGGTGACAGGTACTAGGGTGCCCTGATGGGACAATGATAGGTAGTTTCATTGGCTCTTGACCCTGATCGGGGCTGGGCTTTGTCCGGGGGACAAGCCTAAAGCCCGATCACCGCGAGGAGCGCCCCCAGGGGCGTGCACGAGCGGTGTGAGCGTGGATGCTTGTAAATATCGGAAGTGACCGGCTGTGATAGGACACAGCCAGTCACGTGGTAAAGAGCCAATTTTATTGGCTCTTTACCCTGATCTGGGATGGGCTGAGTCCCGAGGGACACGCCCGATCCCCAATCGCCACGATTGCCCTCGCCCGCTCACTGTGTTCCGGGGGGACCAGGGAGCGGGTAGGGCAGACTCGATCGCCACCGGCTACACTACGCTGGCTCCAGTCAAAGAACGGAGGTCCGTGTAAGTAAACACGGATCTCCATTCTCATAGAGGGGGAAGGGCTGTGATCACAGGCTTCCTGTATATGGAAGCCGTGATCACTCCCCTCCTCCTGCCAGCCCAGCACCAATACAGTTAGAACACAGGGAGGGAACGCAGTTAACCCTTAGAGCGCCCCCTCCAGGTTAACCCCTTTACTGCCAATGTCATTTACACAGTAATCAGTGCATTTTTATAGCACTGATCGCTGTAGAAATGCCAATGGTCCCAAAAAAGTGTCAAAATGTTCCGACATGTTCGCTGCAATATTACAGTACCGCTAAAAATCGCAGATCGCCACCATTACTAGTAAAAAATAAAAAAAAAAACAGAAATGAATTCTCATCATCTGAAAACGTGGCAACTTTTGCACAAACCAATCAATAAACGCCGATTGTGGGTTTTTTTACCAAAAATATGAGGAAGAATATAAATCGGCCAAAACCGATGAAAACATTTTTTTTATATTTTTTTTTGGATTTGTATTTTAGCAAAAAGTAAGAAATTTGTTTTTTTTTGCAAAATTGTCGCTCTTCTTATGTTTATAGCGGTGATCAGAATACCACCAAAAGAAAGCTCTATTTGCGGGAAAAAAAGGACCCAAATTTTGTTTGGGTACAACGTCGCACGACCGCGCAATTGTCAGTTAAAGCCACGCAGTGCCGAATCGCAAAAACTGCTCTGGTCCTAAACTGGGAAATCCTTCCGGGGCTGAAGTGGTTAATCACGGAGCTTAATGAAAGAAAAAGCAAATTCAATTTAATTTTTACAGAAAAATGTTAGTCAATAATAAAATCATATACATTGGGTAATAAGAACCAAAAGCGTGATCTTACATTGGAATACAAACACTATAAAATTATTAAGAGAAATTGGAGGACAGAAAATAAAGTTACAGAAAACCACACGAGATAAGATAATAAGAAATACTTAGCACAGACAGCATGACCCTGTACTTCCTAGGCTCAAGAAGGACCTAGTAATGTTTTGGGCCCTCTTTTATACCCACTCTCTGCCCTACTCCCACCCTTAACTCCATTCACCCCCCAGGGTGCCTTCCCATTGGTCTAAAGTTGCAGTGACTCCTGATTGGCCGGAATTGAAGCTTGCTGATTTTCATGCTTTTCATCCAAGATTTTCGGTGCCTTCATGTCTCCTGTGTGTTTAGGTTAATTAAGACCACCAAACAGTTCCAAAATTAACATGGTAAGGGTCTGCATTAGATGGAGACATAATGTCTGAATGCCCCCCCTAAAGACAACAGGGTAACTTTGTTAATATGTATAAGCCTTTTTGTCCTCAAGACCCAGGAGTAAGGAAAAGCCCCCCCTATATCACCTTCAAAAGACAAAGGACACACTTAATAGCCCTGTATTTAATTAACTTATTGAAGGCACCAGCATATGCTACTTTGAACCAGTCTTGTAAACAACAAACCAGGCAAATATTTCATATTAAACCATGAAATATGTAAAGTACATATTTTTCCTGTAAAATATATATTTTTGACTGGGCTTGGAATATTCAGAATTCTCAGGGGACAAATTCTGAATTAAAAGAGACCAAACAAAGGATATCTTGGAGCACCTTGATGAAAATATGGATTTCAACAGTCCTAATAAGGGTTTGACCAAAATATACGTCACTTCACCAAAATATCTAAAATATTTCCACATCAGTATATTCACTAGATTTTCCATTTTTGAAATGGAAATGAGCACCTCTGACTACCAATAGCATGATTTATCATTTTCTACGACATCAGAATGACCCAATTATCACAAGTTTTGCTCAAATGTGAGCTGTTAGTGGATATCCTTTTAATTAGGGCTTTGCAAATACACAGCACAGATAAAGCTTGCTCTCTCTAGACTTCAGTATCGCATAAATAGTTAATCTACAGACCATGTCACCTAGTGCCACCAGAAACTTGTAGTGGCAGGACAGCACAAGAAGCATGCCTTCTGAGTGTAAATAAAACTTTACACAAATTTGTGTTTCTATAGGTTTCTGACACTACATAATGTATAAGGTACCACCTCTTCATTGTATTTTATTCCAACCTGCTGAAATAGGCCTTCGTAGGCTTGTTGGTTCTCATCCTGCCACTATATGCTATTACAATCTGATTTTAAAAATGTCAAATGAAAAACCCAGCAAGTCCAGACGTGACATTTAGCTGTTATTTGCAGCTGTGAAAACTAGTGAAGAACAAGTGTAAGCAGCTTTGTTTTCCTTGTATGTGCCATGCTTTTAGATTCAGATAATACATATCTCATAGATCTATATCAAACACAACTTAACATGGTAAAAAATATCTTGCTGTAACAAATATTGTTATCTAAATATGTCCGCCTTTTTAATTTACAGGAAAACATAAAATGAAAAATAAATAATTAAAAAAAATAATAATAATACGTTTTACTGTGTTAGTTGCTGGGTATGATGATGCTTGCGTTTCAATCCATTATAACCGGTTCCGTACCGGCTCGTACATTTACTTCTGCAGTATGGCTCTATACTACAAATCGCCTTCTAGAAACGGTGGCAGCGGCACGCTCTCGTGCCCGCCGCACTCTGCAGGAGTGTGCCCGCGGCTCAGGCGGATCCAATGTCCGCCGGTGAACCGCGATGACCTGGCAGAGAGAAAGAACGGGGAACTGCTGATGTAAACACGGCAGTTCCCCACTCTGTCAGTAGGCATTTAAAAGATCTACTGATCCCTGTCACTGAGATCAGTTAGATCTCTTATGCCCATGGTAGCCCAGCCCCCCACACCCAGGGAACACAGTTAACCCCTTGACTGCCCCCTGCAGGTTAACCCCTTCACTGCCAATGACATTTATACAGTAATCAGTGGATATTAAAATTTCTGATCGCTGTATAAATGTCATTGGTCCAAAAAAAGTGTCAAAAATGTCCAACATGTCCGCCCCAATATCACAGTCCTGATAAAAATCGCAGATCGCCTCCATTACCAGTAAAAAAATAAATAAATTGTAAAAATGCCAGAAATAAATTCTCATGGTTTGTAAACGCTGCAACTTTTTTCACAAAGCAATCAATAAACGTCGATTGCGATTTTTATTACCAAAAATATGAAGAAGAATATAAATCAGTCAAAACCGATGAATATATTTTTTTTTATATATTTTTTTGGATTTGTATTTTAGCAAGAAGTAAGAAATATTGTTTTTTTTTTTTTTTTGCAAAATTGTCGCTCTTTTTTTGTTTATAGCGGTGATCAGAAATGATGCAGAGGTGATCAAATACCACCAAGAGGAAGCTCTATTTGTGGGAAAAAGAGGACACAAATTTTGTTTGGGTATAACGTCGCACGACCGCGCAATTGTCAGTTAAAGTGACGCAGTGTCGAATCGCAAAAAGTGCTCTGGTCCTAACATGGGAAATCCTTCCAGGGCTGAAGTGGTTAAATGTGTAAAATTGTCCTTTTTTTTAACCACTTCAGCCCCAGAAGGATTTCCCACTGTAGGACCAGAGCACTTTTTGGGATTCGGCACTGTGTCGATTTAACTGACGAATGCGCAGTCGTGCAATGCTGTACCCAAACTAAATTGATGCCCCGTTTTTTCCCCATAAATAGAGCTTTCTTTTAATGGTATTTGATCCCCTCTACGTCACTTTGATCCCCTCTGCGTCACCCCTCTGATCACTGTTATTAACAAAAAAAGAGCGCCAAATTTGAAAATACAACTTTTTTTTACTTTTTGCTATAATACATATCCAAAAAAAAATGGATTCATCAGTTTTGGCCGATATATATTCTTCCTCATATCTGTGGTTAAAAAAAAAAAAGCGCTTACTAGTAATGGCGGCGATCTTCAATTTTTATCGGGACGGCAATATTGCAACGGACATGTCGGACATTTTTGACACTTTTTTGGGACCAATGACATTTATACAGCGATCAGAAATGTAAATATCCACTGATTACTGTGTGGGGGGTGGGGGGTGATTAAGGGATTAAGTGTGTTCCCTAGGCGTGTTCTAGCTGTGAGGGGGCTGGGCTGCCAGGGGCATAAGAGATCTAACTGATCCCAGTAACAGGGATCAGTAGATTTCTTATATGCTGCCTGACAGAGTTTTTCTTCTCTTCCAGGTCATTGCGGCTCGCTGGCAGACATAGAGTCCATCCTAGCTGTGGGCACACTGCTGCAGAGTGCGGCGGGCATGAGAGCACGCTGGTGGCGGCACGTTCCCGCCCGCTAGCGGCGCATGCGTGAGCCTCCGTTTATAGACGGCGATTCACGCTACAGAGCCACTCTGCAGCAGTAAATGTACCCGAGCTGGTCAGGAACCGGTTAAGGAGAGATAGGCTCCTTCCAGGCTCACCTGCCCTCTGACTATCCATTATAGTGCATGTCCTTCTACAATGGAGGCTCTCAAAAATGTATAGAATATATGTATAGAATGTATAGGAATGCGGATAATAATGGGGTGCCTCGTCACGGCCTCCACAGATTACGCATGTATTTGCAAATGTGTGCTAACTAAACCCTTGTTTTTAACACAAACTGTTAGACAGGTTAATTTGGTTGGTGCAGGCTGGCTGGCGAGTTGAGCTGAGAAATTTCTTTGGTTTTGTGTGGAGTCACTGCCTGCAGGGCAAAGGACAAGGGTCACTTCTGGCAGGGCAGAGGACAGGGGTCACTTCTGGCAGGGCAGAGGACAGGGGTCACTTCTGGCAGGGCAGAGGATAGGGGTCAGTTCTGGCAGGGCAGAGGATAGGGGTCACTTCTGACAAGTGGGAGGACAGAAGTCACTGCTGGCAGAGCATTTAGCAGAGGACAGGGTTCACTGCTGGCAGGGTACTCAGCAGAGCTCCTTCTCTCATCCCTGTGCTGCACACAGCCTGGGCACAGGCAGCAGAGCTCCTCCTCCCCCCACAACACATAGCTGAAATCAGTATAGTGTTAGACAAGGACATTATAGTGTCAGATTAGGGCAGTGTAGTGTCAGGCTGGGGAAGTATATTGTCATTCTAGGGCAGTATAGTGCCATTTTAGGACAGATAGTGACAGATTATGGCAGTATAGTGCCAGGGTAGGGCAGTATAGTGTCAGTTTAAGGCACTATAGTGTCAGGCTAGGCTAGTAAAGTGTCAATTTAGGGCAGTATGTAGTGTTACCCCATGGTTGGTAGTCAAAGGCCCCAGGCCATTGTATCCACTCCTCCCATTTACCCTTTTCAACTTTAGGATCAGCCAGAGTGAAGCAGTCTTTGGGAGGAGTAGAGGAGGAAGCCATGCCCAAGCCCCGCCTACCAACTCCTGCTGCCTTGGGAGATATTGGAGATTCCCAAGGGACAATATAAGCTAATTAAATAACAAAAACCCACAAAAAACACAAACACCACCCCAAAGCAATCTCACAATACCTGAACGAGGAGGCATTGTGTGATTGCTTTGCGGTGGTGTTTGTGTGCTTTTTTCTCATTCTTTTCAGAGGTGGAGGTTACCCTGTATTATGTTTGTAATATGATGCTATATATTATCTGAAATAGGAGAAGGCCTTTTTCTCTTTTTGTGTTCTTCATTTGTTTTAGTACTAATTAATATGTATTGTTTTTGTATAGCCATATTGCTTTTTGAATACTGCCATGAATCCTGAGGAAGCAACTAGATTTGCAAAATGCGTCAATCTACTGTGCCAATTTGTAACTGTATTGTTGTGTTTATTGCATGTGTAATGCTAATGACATGGTACTGTATTTTTAATTGTTTTTAATTATTGTAATAAATATGTTATGTTTTTTGTGTTGTTCCATTAGACACTGGCTTTTCACTTATGTTTTAGTGAGAGAATGTGGTTAAAACTGGCTTGTAATTATGGATGGTGTCATAACGGGAATTTGGGGGACAGATCCAACCATGTTTGTTAAAGTGTTACTAAACCCACCACAGTAAAATCAGTCTGTATATGCAGCATAGCATGTGTGTTATACTCACTATGGAACTTAAGAGGTTAATCCTCTAAATTGTGTAAAAAAGGCTGTTTTATCTTGTATGGATAGATACTTCCCTCCTGCACTGTCTAGCTCTGCAAGTCCATATAATACACAGCAGGGTGGTAAAGCTGCACATGCTCAGTTTGGTCACTTATGCTGAATAGAACATTTCCTGTTTCAGTTGAACTGTTCAGGTCACATGATATTGACATCACACATGTGGGCGTGTATACAGGCTGTAGTGGAAATCTCCTCCTACTTGAACACACAGCCACCCAAATCATTGTGAAATTGTTTGTACCAACCTAGACAGGGGGTTTAAGGGCAATACTGTGGTAGGTATTAATGTTCGGTCAAAATTGGTGTAAGAGAGTGATTTTGTATTCACTTTTC